>BSYO01000029.1:14557806-14611406 GCA_033239525.1 Nepenthes gracilis
TATAGTTTCCATTTTCAGTTTTTTGAATGGTTAAGCGCTGTGCACTTTGAGGATATACAACTGGATTTCGACGTAAAAAGTCTCCCTGTAAGGAACACACAATTCAACAGATAACAAATGGGCCCAAAAAAAAAAAAAAATTACTTGTGAAGAATGAAGTTAATGATGGCGCTGAGAAACTTCGCCGTACGATGTGTGTCCGGCCGAACCAAATCATCCAAGGTGAAATTCACAGGGCATCCGACGGCGGCCAAAATCTCCTTAATTTTATTAAACAAGTTCATAACCCTCACTGAATCCACATGCATATCCGGGTTCTCGAATCGCTGTAACGCCACAAAGTCGACCTGCCCGTGATCGTCCCTGCAAAATTGGACAAAAAATTAGACAGAGAAAACATAAAAATTGCACGTGAAGCAAAACGAATGAAATTTGGGAAGGGAACATAAAACTGAACTTACTGGAGTAAGTCAAGGTGGATTAAGAGTGAGGCATAGACGTCGGAGACGAATTTGGGGCTAGGGTTTATAAGATCGGTCTCCCATATGGTGACTATCTGAGATTCGGAGAGGATTGCTACGATATCAGAGCGCGGAAGCGTTGGGTGCGAGAACGTGGACATCATTGGAGGGGAAGGGATACAGCGAGAGATGGTGAGGGAAAGACAGCCGAAAGAGAGAGCAAGACTGCGATGCGTTCGAAATGTTTCCCGCCACTCTTCGGCAATAACTTTTCAGTTTATTGCATTCTCTGGTCCATACTGACATTTTATAATATTTGTAATTCTGCATTTACCTTAATTTAATTAATAACCGTATATGTAGAAACACCGAGGAAAACAGATCACATGCTTTTAATGATAATTGGCTTTGTTGAATAATTAAATCTTTATTACGAAATGTACAGATTATGTGAATATTGTATTTTAGTTAAGTTGTATTTTTATATTGGGATGTTTGAATTAGTGTATTTTAGGTTAGTGTATATTTTATTTTTGGTTAATTTTTCTTGTACAACGGTGTATTTATATTGCCATCGCCTCTTTACTTGATACATGAAAAATAAGCTATAAACGCATTTAATAAAAATGTCAGCTTTCTTCTTTTTCCAAGGTAGCACTTGAGTGCTCTGTTGTTTCTGGCTTCGCCGTTTGCCTTCTTCGTCTTCATCCACTTCTTCCTTCCTTTGCGTTCTTACATGGTATCAGAGAGTCAATGGCCCATTCGTCCAACCCCGAAGCTTCGAAACCCATCTAGCCTCAACGCATCTAGCAATGACCAACCCATCCGATTCTTACCCAACCATTGCAGATTTCAAAATCTTTCGATCCATGCAACGTTCGTTTGGAAGTGGGCGATCAGATCGGCCGTTGTCTTTAGTCACCGATTTACTCACCGTCGACAACTATTCGACTGGTCTCGCACCATGCGTCGAGCGTTAATGGCCAAAAATAAACTCCCTTTCGCCGACGGGCAAGATCGTTCCCCCGCGGCAATTTCACCCCAGTCCCTTTTGAAGCTTGAGAACGTTGCAACGACATCGTTGTCTCTTGGATTTAGAACTCGATTAGTCCTTCCATTAGGTCTAGCGTCGTGTTTGTCGATGATCTTTCTTTGAGATTCAGAAAGAACTGCGTGGCCAGGTTCACCCAACAAAACAGGCCACGCATCTTTCAACCGAAGAAGTCATTGGCGTGTCTCTGCTGAGGGCACGATCTGATAAGTCTCCATCTTATGAAAGTTAGAAAACAATGGGGCAGGCTCCCTTATCTACGATCCGCTCCCAGGCCTTGTAAGCGTGGTAACATCAAGGTGCTCAGGCAATCATCAAAGGGATTCGTTATGCGGTTCCATATGGGTCTCAATGATTCTTATACCAACGTGAGAGACCAAATTATGTTGATAGATCCTCTCCCTTGCCAACAAAGTATTTTCGATTATCCAACGGCAAAACGACAACACCAAATGTTGTCCTGCTTTGTTTATCCCCTCCAAATTGTAGCCTTGTTCACAGAGCGGTTTTGTTAACAATTCGCTAAGAATAATCGAGATGACAAAAAGATTTGTCCCTTTTGTTCTCATTACATGTTCGGGGCACTCTTTGCACAATGTATTTTAAAATTGGGAACGCTTGAGAAATTTCCATTTGTGCCTTGTAATAAACTTTGGCCACATTGGCCAGAAAATGCTATCACTCCATGGCTTCCCTCCGGTCGTAGACCAAATGGCAAACACGGAGCCATGACCCTCTTGGTAACAAATCGAACCATATGAATGTCTCGAACAAGAGACCCATGAGACGACAAAGTTGAATTAACAAAAATGCGTCCGGCAAAGAATCGATGAATGCGATTCACCCAAAAGAGCCAGCATTGCCTTCTCAAACGACCAAAAACAATTCCCAAACTTTTGATCTAACGGGTGATCAACCGAAGGCAACAAATATGGCTGGTAATATTTTCAGCTCTATACCTCCCCCTTGTAATGGAGGAATACCTGGATCCTTGATACAAAAGCCACTGATCACATGATATGTGATCCATCTTTGTACCTTGCCAAGGAGACCCTCGTCTCCTGTTCTATGAGACTCCCGGATGGGAGTAAAGCACCTGTCTCCAGCATTGGGACAATCAAATTGACAGACCAAATTGTATTACAAAACATTTTATGTGTTCCCTCTTTTACTTTCAATTTGATATCTGTGAAGCAATTTACTAATGATCTTGGTTGTTGTTTATTTTTCTTTGGTAAATTTTACTTAATTCAAGACATTTCCTCCTAGAGAACGATTAGGATGGGTGAAGAGAAAAATGGTTTATATTATCTAATGAACACTAAAGTTGATCCCAATTTTTTGCAAAGCCTTCTCTCAAAATTCAAGCAGGAGCCCTAACTATCTTCATTGCCTTTGATCTATGGCATTCTCGTTTAGGTCATATTTCATATTCTAGGATGAAATTAATAAGTGATCTTCTTGTAAAAGGAACAATGCATTCCATTAGTAATAATCCTTGTTCTATTTGCCACATGGCCAAGTAGCGTCGTCTTTCCTTTTCTCCCAGCACACATAAGTCACACACCTTATTTGACGTGGTGCATTGTAACTCATGGGGACCATGTTTGAAGAATCTATGATGGATATAAATACTTCCTGACATTGTTGATGATTTCTCCATGAGTACCTGGATCTACCTTCAAACAAAATCAGATACAAATTGTGCCTAGAAGCCTTTTACAATCTAGTTGCCGCACAATTCAATGTCAAAATTAAAGTAATCCGTAGTGACAATGGGCCAATTTTAATCCTGGGATTTTTTACGAAATAGAGGTGTTATCCACCAACGCACTTGTGTGGAAACACCACAACAAAACGGTGTTGTTGAACGCAAATACCAATATTTATTAAATGTCGCTAGGGCTATTAGATTCCAATCAGGACTTCCTCTAAAATTTTGGAGTGATTGTATCCTGACTGCTGCCCACATCATCAACAGAATACCCACTCCATTACTTGAAAACAAGACTCCATACGAAATTCTATTTAGAGTTAAACCCAATTACGACAATCTTCGAGTTTTTGGCTGTTTGTGCTTTGCATCCACCCTTTCTCAAGGGCGGAAGAAATTTGATTCCAAAAGTATAAATTGTCTCTTTTTGGGATACCCTTTTGGAGTCAAAGGATATAAATTACTTGATTTATATAGTCGTGACATTTTTTATTCCAAAGATGTCATTTTTCATGAAAATATGTTCCCATATAAAAGAAACTGTGCCGAATCTATCCCCAACGATCAATTAAATACTACACCTCTTGTTGTGACTGATATGGATCCATTTGTCACCCAACAATTACCTCCTGTTCACAACCTGGAATTGCATTCAAATAATAATCCTGTTTTGGATGAAAACCCGCCAATCACAACCAATTGGAGTAATGAAGAAGCAGAATCCAATCCAACTTCAATACACAATCAACCAGACCATAATCAAGAAACATCGGTCATCAACGGAACTTAGTAATCCTCCTACAAATATTGACTCTCAACAGAGATGATATCCAGAATTCCTTGAGAACCACCAAAACTAGAAAGCTCCTGAATACCAAAGATTTCTATTGCCATCAAGCATCTCACGTTATCCCTATCAAATCCACAAAACCAATTTCACCAGGCAAACCTTATCCTCTTGAGAATCACGTATCACATCAAAGGTTGTCCCACGATTATAAATCTTTCACTTCTTCCATCTCATCCCAAATTGAACTGCAAACCTATGCGCAGGCCATACGAGATCCCAACTGGCGTAAAGCCATCAAAGATGAACTGGATGCCTTAGAATTTAATAAAACCAGATCATTTGCGGTTACCTACATGAAAAGAAAGCCATCGGATGTCGATATGTGTTCAAATTGAAATTCAAAAGTGATGGGAGCCTTGAAAGGCATAAATGTCGGCTTGTAGCTAAAGGGTATACTCAAGAGGAAGGAGTGGATTATCACGAAACTTTTCCTCGTCAAAACTCACCACCGTTCAATGCCTTCGCATTCGCCGCCATAAAAGGATGGCATCTCGTATCACTTTGATGTCAATAATGTGTTCTTGAATGATACCCCGAACGAAGACATCTATATGTAACAGCCCCACATACAAAAGGAAAACCTCACCAAAGTATGCAAATTCTTGAAAAGCATCTATGGCCTTAAACAAGCCTCAGGACAAATGGTACTCTAAGCTTTCTACTTCCTCATTACATATGGATTCGTGCAATCCAAGGCTGATTACCTCTTTACCAAACAAGATGCAAATACATCACTTCTGCACGAGTCCTTCTTGTCTCACGTTGACGACATCATCGTTGCGAGATATTTGTTTTTAAAAGGCCATTACCTCAATCAAAACATTTAATCAGCGTTCAAAATCAAAGATCTAGGGACCTTACGATATTTCCTTGGCATCGAAGTTGCCGTCGAGTAAAAGGTATACACCTTTGCCAGCGCAAATATACTCTTGATATTTTGGGTGATTTTGGCACCATTGGGGCAAAACCTCTTACACTACCTAACATTAAAATATAAATTGAGTCAACATGTTGAAGTCCACAGGACCACGCGTTTAAAGCTTTTCTGACTAGTTGGTCGCCTTCTGTATCTTACTATTACACGACCAGATATTGCCTATACTGTCCACATTTTAAGCCAATTTATACACCAGCCCACCTCCCACCATCTGAGAGCTGCCCATCAAGTCTTGCGATATCTTGAACTGAATCCAGGACAATGCATTCTTCTCCCTACCACTTCTAATATCCAACTCAGGGCTTTTTGTGATGCTGATTGGCCTTTATGCTGATTGGATGCATTCTTCATCCACTTCTTCCTTCATTCATCTTTGCGTTCTTACAATCTTCAAAGCCAATATTAATTTATTTTGATTAGTTACATGTTTGATTCTATTGGGTCTGTTGCCAATACAGGTAAATCTAGACCCGAATGTTAGAATTCTGATGATCAAAATGGATTAAATTACCAAAAGTCGTCATTATTAAAACAAAGAAATTATTAGATAACTATTCTCAAAAGACTACTTGTTAGAGCAATCAAAATATCATAAAATTGGCTTCAGAGGATCCTCTTATCTAGAGAAGCAAGTTATCAAAAGTAAACAATTAGAGACCTGTCACATTCCTAATCTCAAAAATAAAATTTATTAATTTCTTAATCCATCATTAATTTAAATCAAGTTTTAATTTTAAAACTATAATTTATTTTTTAATCCACCGTCTAAAATCCAAAACAAATATTTGTTGATTATATATTTTTAAATAAATAAATGGGATAACAACTAATGATTATGATCCACATTTCTCATACTAATCGTTGCCCGGCCTCCACATGGTGGCAGCCCCTAAGACAATTTAATGAAAATTATCTATAAAATGAATGTGATATTTGGTTTGATCCCTAAATCCAATGTTCGATAATACACCATTACAAAAGAGTAAGACTTATAAGATTAAATCCAATGGATAATTTTACAGGAATTCGAGTAATTACAGTACTCCATGGCGGGAGGTTAGGAACAATCTTTAATTTTAATTTTCGTATTTGGTTTCATATGATTTTTTAAAACATAAAAGACCGGCTTTATGTTTAATATTTGGTATAAGAAGATTAAAATCTCTACCTTGAACTGTTTCGCAATTTTTTCCTCTTTTCGATTTTTAAATTTTTAAAGTTTAAATTTTTATAACGTTTTGATGAAAACTAATGTTGAAAATCATTAGAAAATTTAATTTCTAAGAATTTTATAATTTTTATATTAATTTTAGTGTAAAAATGACATAATTTTTATCGGATCAAAAATCATGTTAAAACTAGTCTGGACAAACCTGTTGAAGGTTAAAGACAACCTAAAATGACGTTTTAGGTGTTTTGAGCTAATATTAAAATATAATCAATTCTAACACATCAAATTAACCTAAAATCATAATTAATATCAAAATAAATCAAATAGGGATCCGACTATTATAGAGAAGCCTTCGAGTTATTTCAAGCACACCAGATAAAGTTGAATCCAATGAAGTATGTATTCGGAGTAGTTTTGGGTGAGTTCTTAAGCTTTATCATATCACATTGGGAAATCAAAGCGAGCCCCAAGAAGATAAGGTTATTGTGGACATGAATCTACCTTGATCAATGAAGGAAGTCCAAAGGCTCACTGGGTGGCTTATAGCACTATCCTAATTTTTTGCTAAGTTAGTGAAAAAGTATCTCCCCTTCTTTAAGGCTCTAAGAGGGATAAAAGCAAATAATTTTCAGGGGACTGCTGATTGCTAGATAGCCTTCCAAGAGCTAAAAAAAATTCCTCGTCCATCCCCCTGTCTTGTCCTCCCTGAAAGATGGTGAGGAGTTATATCTTTATCTGACAATATCAGACATAGCGCTGAGCTCAATTCTAAACAGGTAAGAGTTCGAGATACAACAACTAGTCTATTATGTTAGTAATATCCTGACAGACACTAAGACTCGGTATTCGTACACCAAAAAGATAGCTCTGGCATTAGTCTAATTAGCTAGGAAGATGCGACCATACTTCTAGGCCCACATGATCGCCATTTTGACAAATTAGCTACTAAAAGTGGTCCAACAAAAACTAGACACATTCAGACGACTAATCAAATGAACTATCGAGTTGGACGAATTTGACATGAAACTTCGACCACGACCGGTCATCAAAGGTCAAGCCCTCACGAATTTTATAGTTGAAACAGTGACCCTGATTCCCAAAGCCCTTGATACGGGAGAAGGCCCCCACCAGCAAGAAGCCAGATTGTCAATCATGCATGTGGAGGGGTCGTTGATGCAATTAGGAAGCGGAGTAAACGTGGTTTTGAGAGCTCCCGACAGGTTAGAGATGAAAATACTCAAAGACTCTTGATTTTCCAACCACCAACAATGTCACTGAGTACGAGGTCCTATTGGCTAGACTTAGACTCACGAAGGAGTGCTTGGTAAAAAGTCTCAATGTTTACATTCACTCAGAGTTAATCGTCAACCAGGTCAGCTGGAAACTTCGAGATGTTAAACCCATTGCTTGTGAGATACCTTGTTCGAGTGAAAAGCTTGATCGAAGCGTTTGATAGGGTGGAAATACTCCACGTCCCCTGGGAAGAAAACTAGAATGTGAATCAACTGGCAAAGGCGGTAGTGATCGAAAATTCAGAGCAATTCACTCGAGACATGTGGAAAGTTCTTACGCCCCAAACATGGAAGTCCCGAGGTTAGAGTTCCTCCGGATCATGGATAGTGAGATTTGGATGACTTCATACAAAAGGTTCCTCTCTGAAGACCTTCTACCAAAAAATTCAGATGACGCCAAATATATAAAAAAGATAGCAGGCTGGTACAACATCATGGATGATAGACTATACCGATGAGGTTACTCAGCCTCTTACATGTGGCGTCTCATGCCAGAAGAAATAGATTGTGCACTAAGCGAGGTGCACCTTAAAATCTGTAGATAACATGTTGGCAGTAAAACGGCATTCAAAATCATGCGACATAGCTACTACTAGCCGATGTTGAAGAAGGATCCACGAATTCACGAAGAAGTGCAAGAGCTGCCAAATTTATGATAACATCGAACACTAGCCACAGTGTTGCCAACCTTATAATCGCCTTTGCCATTCGCACAGTGGGGGCTCGACATTTTAGGCCCATTGCCCGTAGCATTCGGGCAAACAAATTTCATCATCATTCAAATCGACTACTTCAAGAAATGGGTAGAAGCCACCCTATTGGCACGAATCATCGAACAGAATGCTACCAAGTTCATTCAACAAAACATCGTATGTAGATTTGGAATTACTGAGGTCATAGTTAGCGACAACGAAACTCAATTCACTGGCAAACATTTCTCCAAATATTGCACAAGTTTAAAAATTCGATTGGTTCATACTTCTATTGCCAACCCTCAAAGCAAACAGGCGAGTAGAAGTCACAAACTGAATACTGGTACATAGGTTGAAGACAAAACTTGAAAACGTAGGGGTCTATTAGGTGGACGAACTACCTTATGTACTGTGGTCCTATAGGACGACACCTAGGAAACTGACATGAGAGACACCCTTCAGTTTATACTACAGGATTGAAGTGGTCATCTCAGTGAAGATTAGTTTGCCGAATCTCCAAGTCAAATACTTTGACTCTCTAAGCAACTCCCAACAACTCAAAGAGTATCTTGACTTGCTTGAAGAAGCTCGAGACGCAACAAGGCTACACACAACGGCTTACCAGTAACGGATCGTTCGATACTACAACCGAAAGGTAAAGGTATGCAAGTTCGAGGTGGGGACCTAGTTCTTCATAGTATAAAAGCAATGGGCAAAATCACCAACAGGAACAAATTGTCTCCCAATTGGGAGAGACCATTTCTAATCACAATGATTCTTTGAAATGGGACATACAATCTATGCACCTAGAACAAAAAACTGGTCCCACAAAAATGGGACATCGCCTACCTCAAGAAATACTAACAGTAGACCGCCGCTGAGCACAAGTCTAGTGCATCCCACGCAAACTGCTTGAATAATGTAAACATGTTTAATTTGAGTGCTTATATGTGTGCATTAATTCAAAAGCCTACATTGCCCCTAAATTGGGAGAGATATATCACCCGAAAATCAATCTTTGAGAGCCAGATCTAAATCTTGGTTCCAACGATTAAGCGGCCCAAACGAGGTAAAAAAACTATGGCCTAGGGAGCTTGGAGACTAATGTCGGACCTGCCCAAAAAGAGATCACTATAAAACCTTAGGGGGCTTTTTCAGCACACATACAATGACCTCCTTCAATAGGAATAAACACCGTCAATCAACAATGAACACAGTGGCCCAAGGAGCTTGTAGACTAAAGTTGGAGTTGCCAAAAAAAATGGCCACTGTAGAACAAAACCTTTGGCAGGCTAGAACCCAATGTACAAGTGCGATAACTTCCTTTAACGGGGACAAGCACCATTATTTGAGTGCAAGCAACGATCTAGACTCCGCCTAAGCCCAGTGACTATGACAATTAAACCTAGTCAACCCTCGAGATGCTTTTCCCAGTGGTACAATATCTTTTCACAGGAAAGAGCACATGTAAACAAAGACAATCAACCATACCCGACGACAAAAGCTAGAACACTTAGCCGACAAATAGAACAAATGTTGAGCAAAAACAAGTCAACACAAACTCATAAATATCAGTGATGATGATTAAGCCAATCTAACCGGTTTATTGAAAAAGTTACGTGTACAATGAGGAGAGTTCATCCAGAAATAAAAAACACTACTTGTGCCTAAGACTCGAATAGACGATGATTCTAAAGATGGGAGCCCCCGAATGAATGTGGTGAAGGCTGCCCTCCTATCTCTGAAAAGTCAACCAAGTCAAATCAACATTGAGCTCCAATATTCCTCAGATCAAGGAAGCCAATAGGAGAGTCCAAAGCTGCCAAGGACATGATCCGCCTATGGAAGCCAATGCCGTCTCGAAATCTCTCGTCCATCGCCCAGGAAACTTTGTTTAGGTGAAACAAGGTCCTTAGCTCTCCTTCAAGTTAGGCACACGTGTTCCGGAGGTCAGTGAGTTGCTACTCAGTCTCCCAAAGTGTATCCTCGAGTGAAGCGATTCGATCTAGAGCCTAAGAATTTTCCTCCAAGAGCTTTTGGGATCTCGCTTTTGACTAAGACTACACTTGGTCAAGGTGAGTGGCTAGCTCTTAACTCCATGGAGTTTCAACAATGACAGCATTCATGCGGTGCTCCATCTCCTCCAGCATGGCAAGATCAGTGAACAACCAGGTCAAGCGAGAGATCTCAACGTCCCACCAGTGCATAGCCTCTACCACCACATGAAGTACTTCATAGGGCTATCAAGCAAAAGAGGATGGTTAGTTAGAGACGGCTGTGAAAGAACATGATCATGAAAAGAAGGAACCAGAGAAGCAATACCTTGCGATAAGATGGACCCCTTGGATGAGACAGACCCTCCTAATAAGAGGGACCAGGAGAGCCCTCGGCTCCAGATCCAACCGTAGGCAGTAAGTATCACATCGGCCTAGTACGATGGAAGATGGGTGCCTCAAAGTCTAGGGGAGAAGGAGACATGCCCGAAACATTTGGAAGCAAGAATGTCAAAACTTTAAGGTGAGGCACTTCCTCAACAGCTGTGACCTCCGAATTATCCCCAGTCATCTCTTCCTCCACATCATCATCATTGGCTCCCACCTCGGTCAAAGCGGCTGGGGGAGTGGAGGCCAATGCTTTCGGCAACGAAGCCACCAAGATCGAGACCCCACACTCAATTGCAGCTATGGTGTTGATCAGTATGCCCAGCTAGCCGGTTGAGGCGTTGCCTATTATAGTAGCAAAATCCGTTGGCAAATCACCACCCTCGGCCTCTCTAGACAACTCACCAAAAGCCAAATCGTCCAAAGAATAAGGAATGTAACCAGGTCTCTGTGACGACTCGCTGGCAACCAAGTAATGCACTTTTGCACAAGCCTCATCGATGATAGAGGAACCGTCTCGCAAAATGCCCACTCAGGAGAATCTCAGAGCAGTAGATCTCCCTGCTTTCTCTTGGGACGATGGGATAGCAAGGCAACGATGTCGTCCCCTTCTGCCCAAACCTCCCACTAGACATCATCATGTACACTTTGGGAGACCCAATAGTCAGTATGGCGCAAGATGTTAGCGTACTCTTTGACGAGCCTCATTTGCTTTTGTGCCATCCGTTCCTCACCTTTCAGAACATCACCGGTGTAGGCCCCATTGACCCCGCTCCATTTAGTCTAGATTCTCCACAGAGGAGTAATCGCTAAATAAAAGAAGTGGTCCTTCTAACCATTTATTGAGTTTAGGTTCTCCCCGCTTATTTTAAACTTTTTGGAGGGAGTGAAAGTAATTCAATCGGCATCCTAGTTAAACTAGAAGATTACCTTTAAGGTTTGAGCATCCAAAGAAACCCTTTCATTGTAAAAGAAGATGCATAGAGAAACTAGGTACCAAAGAGCGTTGGAATGAAGACGAAGCAGAGGGATTTCCAAAGCTCTCAAAATCTCACACAACCCCTTCGTAAATGGGATACGAAGGCCAACTTTCAGATGTTCTTTGTATATAGTCATGAAACCTAGACGAGGAGAGTAAGCCGCATCGTTGATACTAGGCATAGTGTACTGAATGACGCTCGGTATGCTATACTTCTTGTACGGGGATTCCATGTCTCTGCTAGTAAGGATGAATAGAATCTTAGTGACGCCCTGGGGAGCTATTTGCAAAACAGTGGAAATCAGGGAGAAGGAAAGATAAATTAGGATAGAGAGATTCTAAGAATAAAAAAGTACAGAAATGGCCGAGGGTCAACATTTAAATAGCCAAAGCCTTGGCCCTACAATGGCATTGTTTGACCCTATCAAAGAGGTGCATCTTCATAATGAACGCGACATGTACCCTCACCGTAAAGTGCTATGAAGCATCAATTCATTGGGTCAATTATAATGACTGATGCTATGTCTCCCAATGCAGCCCACTGACAGCTAGCGGTTTTGACACCTAGATTAGTGAGTCGATAGTGCAACACAAGTAATGATGCCTTGACACGCCATTTACCAAGACGGTAAACTAGTGGCATGCTACCTTGGTGAGCTCGAGACAAGTTCAGTTGGTTTACATCCTAGCCATGCATTCGGGACAAATTATTGCTAGTTAGATTGTCAAAAGACTGAGTTATCATTAGCCGGAATTGCTATATTATCATAAATTATGTAGCAAAAAATAACATTCAAACACTTCAACCATTCGAAACAAATAAGAATATTGGAGTTATCCAATGAAGACAAAAAATGTTTGAAAAGTTTCATTCATTAATTCATTTTATAATGTACAACAAGCTTATAACAATGAACGTACAACTCAAATGGAAAGAAAAAATGCATGGAGTAGCAACCGAACTATAGTAGTCCAACTAACTGTAGGATAGACGATTGCAAGAGAAAAGCTTAATTACTAGTCGCTGTTGCGTCGCTTCTCAAGTAGCCAACCCAGTAAAAAGAGCGGAAAAGCTCTCCTTTCAAGAATAAGGCGCAATTCTTTAAATAATAGCACTTGCTCTCATCTAGGAAGCAAAACAAAAAAAAGGAAGCACCTCCCTAACACTCTATAGAATAGTCCTCCTAAAAGCAGCAGAAGGCAGAGTTGTTCACTGGATAGGAAGAGGAACAACTATCTCCCATTTGGGGGATTGAGACACCTCTTTCTCTGGGCTATATCAGAGAGGACTACCTGACATCAGTTGGGAGAAAAGGAAACTGGCCCCCAAAACCCGACCTCACTTGGTACAACACAAGGCTGGTTTGGGTTGGCTGTAAAAGAGGATAACTAAGGTAGACTTTAAATGCATCCTTGGATATCAACTTCAAATATTGGGGAAGAACTCTTTCCAATTTAAACTTGTGGCTACGTGTGCTCCATGCTTGCTCTGAGTGTACCTACTCCATGGTAGATGGTGAACACTTTGTGATGTAAGGCGTAGAGAGCCCCTCCATTTATAGTCGGTGAAGGAGATCAGCCAACATAAAACCAAGGAGATTGTGCTGATGACAAAAGATCACCGATGATAGGGAATCAAATCAAATCTTGCCGAACAAAATATAAATCTATAGGATGCTTGGGAAAGGAGCACACCTGGGGAAGGAACACGCGTAAGGACCTACAACAAGTATCCCATCATGACATGTCAGGGATTAAAAATTCAAACCTTCCATCATGGGGAGGCTAGTGATGGGTCCGGAGTCAGTGAGTCGGCCTAGAATCCCGATTGCTAGAATGAAGATGAACCGAGAAACGGTAGCCCAGCGATAAGCTCCTCCAGGTCCAGGATCCAGAGCACGCGATGGTGGACCCAACTAGCATGACCCAGACCCGCCCAACGATATATGGGACATTGGAGACAACCATGAGGCGGGCCCACATATACAACTCATCCCACTCCAACTTAGCAGATGAATCCCAAATGACTACTGTGACCACATGGTCCCAGACGGCTACAGGAGCAGGAATTGTAGGTGGTAACTGCTAGCCTATCGCTCTGAGATTACGGTAATACAGAGTACTAGAGGTGGAAGCACGATGGTGGCTCCCCCAAAGGCACAGACTGCAGCACCTGTAGCCCACAACCGTAGGCGCATGGTGTCACCTAATCATGATCACAGAGTCACGGGACCCAAGGTTGGCTAATAGCACTCACTCTATAAATACACCCCTTCCTCCACGAGGAAGGGGGTTCCAATGAGGGGCTTTGATTCTGATTCCACTGACAATCTCGACATGTAAATCGATCCAGCGATCAAGCTACCAAAAGCAATCAAGCGTCTGAATACTCAAATGCCCTAGGGCCTACCCTCTCTACCTATAAAAAAGCCACTCTCTCACGAGTCCAACTCCCAAATCGAAAGCCACTTCCTAACGAGTGTACCCTTATCAAAAAGCTACTCTCTCAAGAGTTCAACTCTAAGACTGAAAGTTACCCTCTAACGAGTGCACCTTTCTCAGAAAACCACTCTTCCAAGAGTGAAACTCTCATTCTCAAAGCGACATCTCCACAAGTGCAAATTCCTTTAAGCCGCTCACCCTTTGAGCGTATTAAATGGAGTCTAACACTCCACCAAATACTCACTCCCCTCATACTTGTATTCACGCATTACACTATCTCATTTTCTCATCTTTCTATTCTACTAAGAAAGATTATTGAATTAAATGTCGGAGGATATATCAGAAAATGAGACCCATTATCCTCTGACCTATTATTTATTAGTTGTGGTACGTAGGATCCAAATTTAAAATAAAAAGGATCAGACCCATTTTTAATTAAATATCCGAATTAGGTAGCTCCCTAATTTATTCAATAATTCAGATCCAGAGACGCATCAATATATAAGAATATTTGTAAATAAAAAGTTACAAAAACTTACATATGTGCCTTATATGAGATATTACATGTATGTATTTTGGGTCAAACTCTATTTTGATATTCGATTCAGTATTTATAATTTTCTCATGGTAGGATGTTTTGTGTCTGTATTTTTTAGAGTGGAGGCTTTGTGCTTTTATGCCAGATAGAAAAAGTTTTAGACTTATTATAGATACCCTTCTTAATTTGATTTTCGTAAACAATATCATAAGGAATTAAATATAATTAATCTATTCGAACGTCTTAATATATTCAAATAGATTTGAGAATTACATTTATTATCTATGGGTGATAAAAGAAAGTGATATTTATTTCTATCTATAGGGGAGAATATGTAGATAGCCTACATATGGGTCTAAATAGTAGTGATTTAATTTAAAGTTATTAAGAGTATGTATAATACTTTCTTAAAGTCAGTCTTTTCGTTTTTGGTCCTCTGATTTGCGTATATTTTGAATTTTCAATATGTTTTACCTGTATTTGATTTGGGTGCTCAAGACCTTACTTTGAGATTTATAGATTTTGATTATTGTTTAAATTTGAATATTGGACTTGGTTAGTTTTGTAGATTTGGATCATTTAGTCTTTGCTTTTAGATTTTAGAATTTCCGAATAAGATCACATTTAGACACTTGTTGATTTATCATATTTGATATTTAAACTGATGGATTTTGTTTCTATTTTATCAATTGTCCATTCGCTCTGATTGTGGATGTACTATTTTGTTGCATATATGTAGTGATACATATTAAGCATTTGACTCAAGATTTTCATTGTTTTTGTCCCTTTTAAATTAGAGGGTTACGAATATCTTACAAGAAGTTTGGATACGGACGCTGGTAGAGATTTGGTTATATTTTGTGAGTAATAGTTTTATAGTTGGGTTGTTTGTGTATTGGATGTACTTTGGGGTGTTTAGATCGATGGTTAGACCGATATTAATATATATTATTATTATATAGTTAGGGTATGAATTATCCTGTTATTTGATTATTGTGTCATTTGATTTATATTGAATTAGTAGTGTAATTTGTATTATTAGTTTGTCACCTTTTTATTATGGATATTTGGAACAAGTCATGTTCAGTTTATTTTTCGGACGTGTAGTTTGGAGTGATTATATGATAGTTATTATTATTCATACTATTGATGGTACTATTTGGTTTATCAGGCCTGACCCAAATTTAGGTATCGTGTTTGGATGTTTTTATTTTAAAATTTTATTTTATGGATTATACTTATTGTCAATTGTTATTGATATCTAATTTTTGTCTAGGTTTGTGACAATAGTATTGACATTAACTTTACTTGTATTAAGTATTAAAAATATTTCTTATTTTTAAAATTATATATGTCACATTACCACGTTCCAAATATACACCATCATTATTGATTAATTCACCCATGATTCTACATATAAGCAAAGCAAATGTTAATTTCATTATTTTAAGTATATTCAAAGTTTACATTTTCACAGAGAAAAACATAAAAAATACTATTTAAACTAAAAACATGAGAGATATTAAATAGACTAAAAATATAAAAGATACTACTTAAATTAACACTTTCATCACGAGTTAAATGATCAATTCTACCACTAAAAATATAAATGACATTAATATGACTGTCATTATCAAAACAAGCAAAAGGATCTAATGGTTCTACAAAGTTAGTTTTAATTCCTTTTCCTTTAATTTTAAAGAAGCTTAACATAGTTCCACCAAAGGCCTAGCGTACAATAAATACACGTTCAATGTCCCATCAAACCATAATTAAGGGAAGCATTTTCATACTTTTCTGCAAACTTATTTTGAGTTTTTTTATTATTATCTAAATTATTCCACTTCCTGTGAATTGGTGCATCGCGTTTATTATTTTCTCATTTGGTGGTTTCACTTCTGGTACCACCACTTTGATAACTCTTTGTACCATGTCCATGTCCTCTTCTACGTCCACATTCACGTCTACATCTACCATTTTTATGGAATATTATAACATTTGCTTTAAGGAATATAATACCGTTCATTTCAGAGAGTGGTGTAGAACTAGTGAGACAAGATTAAGAGCTTGTATGTTAATTGTCAAAAATTAACTTAAATGACTTATGTATACCCCTTTTTTAATTAAAATAACAATGAATGGGCTTGAGTAAATTAAAATTGCAATCATAAAAGCCATTAAATTGTTTTTCGATGGTAAAATAATAGCATGTTTGATTATTAAAATGAAATAAAATGGAGATAGAATAATTATTTTTAATGAATAGAATATGATAGAAATAAAGATAAAAATTTTTATTTTTATATTTAGTTGTTAGAATAACATAAATTAAAAATTAATATTTAAATATTTGGTCTGTAAAATAGTATAAAAATAAGTTAAAAATTTATCATAATAATTTTTTTACTCCTATTTATCATAATATTATTATTTAATATAATATATACTTTTATCATATAACATATACATTTAATAAATATTTAATATAATATATATAATTAAATATATAATTATATATATAATTTGATAAAATATACATAATTTATCATATATATATATATATATATATATATATATATTCATGAATATATATAAATATATACAAATCTGTAGGCACGTATGTCAATGATATAATCAGCATTCTCAGGCTGCCGAGTATACATCAAACACAATGCACGTATTTGATATAAATATATCACATATATATCAAATATTTCAGTAGTTTGCTGCACCAAATGAAGAGGATTTCAACAACATAAAATCAAAATTTCAACAACATATTCCATTCAAAATTTCATTCCACTTGCAGCACCAGACACCGGCACTCCTTCTGCATACAAAACAATATGTTTCAACAACATATTCCTTTCAAAAACATATTTCAATAACAATCTATACATACAAAACACATCATGTTTGAACGAAAGAGTATCAAAATTGCCTGATCCAATGTACGCTTAATTGCTCGTTCTCTAATTTATCGTTTTGAAGCTCCATAATGATATTCTCGGCTGCATGTACATGTATCCCTATTGCACGATCTTTGTCACAAATTATTCATAAATCTTTAAAATATGAAAATAACTTCTTTCTTCAAATAACTCTCTTGTAACTCCGTATTAATAAAATACATGTTAAACTGCATCATCCCATTTTATGTAACAATCAATATCACAGTATGTTAAAGGCAGATTGATGCAGGCCTTGTAACAATAATGTTTGAAGGTTGCATAAATACGCATCTTTAAGAAGGGGAAAGGGAGTGAAATTTCGCAGTATGTTTGAAATTTCGATGGAGCTGAAACTTTCCAGACTCAGTGTATGTTGCAATAAAATTCATAGCAATCAGATTCCAGGACAATTGATGAAATTCAGCAATCAGATTGATAACATAAAATCAGATTCCAGATTCAGATTCGGCCACAGGACAATTGATGAAATTCCAGATTCCAGAACAAAATCAGAATGTTGCATTAAAACTCGGCAATCAGATTCACGTAATCTGATTCCAGTTTTACGTAATCAGATTCAGTAATACAAAACCAGATGAAATGAAACGGCACAGATTGCACAGAACCACATGGGTTTCGCACAGATCGACAGATTCCACAGCCCCACAATGAATCAAAACTAGGGTTTTGCATACCCCAAACTGCAAATTTGTGGATTAAATTTTCATAGATTTGATAATAGTAGACGGCGAAATTGAATTGGGGTTTCGAACATTCTTACTCCTGCAAATTTCTAATGTCAAGCGACCGAGTGGAAGGAGGACGCAGGGTTTCGAGTGGAAGAGAACGGTGGAAGCAGAGTTTCGATCCAGAGAATGAGCGAGGAACAACAGTGGAACCAGTTTCGATCAAGAGAACGAGGGAGAACGGTGGAAACAGAGCGAGGGAGAACGGTGGAGAAGGGTTTCGATTGAGAATGTGCGAGGGAGAACGGTGGAATGCAGCAAAGGATATATTGGGAATAAAAAATATGATATTTGGGAATAAATAATATCTATATATAGGTGATATTTTTTATTCTGTAAAGTTTGACAATAATTATTTTTTTAAAAATATTTATTTTGTGTTAAAATTTAATTAAATAATAAAATAAATATTTTATTAAAAATAAAATAGAAATAAAAATTATATTTTTATCAATCAAATGCAGTCTAACCGACTTTCCTGTGTGGGGTAGAGGAGGTTCAATTTTTTTTTGTTTTCACCAAAACTAGAAACTGTCAAATATGGCCTTTTCGTGGGCTGCATAATGTTGTTGTGCAACCAAATGCACAAAGGCAGATAACAAAAATCGATGCTTCTCATAACATGCATACTTTTTGATTAAAAAAAACAATAAAAATATGACATTTAAACTTTTATTCTAGAAAATACGAACTTTTTTTACAGTACGTTTGGTTGTTGAAATAGAATAAGGTGGGAATAAAATAGTTATTTCAGAAAATAAAAAAAGACGAAAATAGAGTTGAAATTATTATTCTCATATTTGGTTATTGAAATTAAATAAGGTGAAAATTAGTATTCCATTATTTAGTTTGTAAAATAGTATGATGAATAATGTGAGAATAGTAATAATAATAATAATACCAAATAAATAATAATAATAAATATAATAATAATATGTAATAATAATACCTAATAACAATAATAATATGTAATAAAATAATAATAATAATAATAATAATATGTAATAATAATATCTAATAATATCCAAGAATAATAACGTCGTTTTACCTTGCAAACCTGGCCAAAAGTCATAGAAAGCGTTAAGTGGCAAGATGGTCACAATTCTAAGACTTTCGAAATTGACTAAAGCGGTAAATAGTGCGGTATCTCGATTGGCCAAAACACTAACAATACGGTCTTGCGGAATTGACCAAAACGGTTAACAAGTGCCTTGAATTGACAAAAGCGGCCAACAACGGTGGTCCGAATTGACCAAGCGGTCCGACAATACGGTACTCGAGGAAATCGACCAAAGCGGACGACAATTATGGTACTCAGGAATCGACCAAAGCGGCCAACAATTTCGGTCTTTCCGGGTCGACTAAAGCGATCGACAATCACGGTACTCAGGAGTTAACCAAGACAGTCAACAATTTCGGTCAAACTTTTCTTCACGTTTTTTATGAATTTCCACGAGATCCTCAAAGTAAGAAAAGACATCCCATTATGAACATATTAGAGGCCAGACTTCTGGCCACCAGCACGGGGGGCTAGTGATGGGTATACCAAAAATGGGCTGGCCCCACAAAAGTCAAAGGCTCAAGACACGGTCAACACTCTAACTGCCCAATTGGAAAACAAGCCCAAGAGCTGAAAAGCTCAGGGAGATCAACGCTGGCGTTGACCGTGTGGCGCCCGACTCCCAAACAAGCGGTCGACTGGCGTTGGCCGTCTCCTTTACGCGCATTGGGGCCCAAAGAGGCTCTTCTACAGAATGCAGCTCACTTTCGGTGCCCATGGCCCATCTGGCGGTGAGGCGGATATCTTCATAAGGGCGGTATACGCACGCGACGGCCAAGTGCTTCGGCGTTGGCCGTCGCGTTTTACGTGGGCCCCAAGAATCCTTTCAACGATGTAGGCTGTCCGTTTAGGCCCACCAATCATCAGCACAACAATGATTCTCAAAGATATTCCACGATCTCGGTAGGCACCAAAAGGGACACTAGCAATATTGGCGCCCTTCAAAGAAGGAAAGCGCCGGTTCTTTCCAATTCCTTGCCAACCAAGGCACTCCAACGGTAATATGCTGAGGAGGAAAGAAACCAACTTGGAAAGTTGTTGGCTGCCTCCCAAGGAAACAATCTCGATCAGCATGACAACTGGCATCAGCCCCAGAGGACAAGCCAGCCAGCAAATCAGGAAGGCAATCACTCTTTCCAAAGAAGGAGGATCGACCTCTCAGCTACAAAAGAAACCCTTGACCCACCATCAAGGGCAGGCTTTCTTCCATACTTCCAACCGCATACACTTTTTGGAAGGCATCCAATTGCATACGCTTTCTGGGACGATTGAGTGCTTACAGAAGTTTGCTTTCTCTGCCACCTTCGTTCTCTTGAAAAACCCTAAGGCAACAAGCGGACCCTCACTGCTGTTTACTGCCTTTCTACCTCCTAGATCCAAGAGGACATCACGTCTCTCTTACATCTGGGTCAAACACTTTCTCTTTTCTCTCTCTCGTTTGAGTTTCTTTTCATTTGAAGACATTGTTTCTGACTTGAGTATCGAGTATTTTGGTGGGATAATTTCCGCCGAACACGCCCGATCTCTTGTTTTGTTTAGTGGTGTGCGGGGATCCAACTCGGGGAATTGAGCCGAGCCACGACCGGGAGGATCACCCGAGTCTGGTGAAGTTTGGATCGAGAGACGCATCATTGGCGCCGTCTATGGAAAGCGCTTTACAAAAGCCTACCACAAAATCTACACAAACTCTCTCTCTGTCACCTTCCGATTCTGCCCGAATGGTGAACACGAGAGCTCAAGCTAGTGACCCCGCTAGAATCTTGCTAACCCCGACCCAGACGCCTTCTTTGGTGCCATGGTCAACGGGACCACGGGTGGAGTTTTACCTTACTTTGAAAGAATCGGTGGAGCGGATGCGGGCCCAACAATCGCTACTTGATTTTGTGCGTAAAAACGAGCAACGACAATAAATGGCTCCACAGCGGCCATTCACCTTACGCCACCAAAGGGTGGCGAGGAAGAAAAAGCGCCAAGAGGCCGAAAAGACCGAGACAATTTGGCTCGGCATTCTCCCACGTTCCCGGCGAGCAGGCCTATGGAACGCTCCGGGAGTACATCTCCGCCTAGAGAGCCCGAGGAAAGAAGAAATCCCCGATACTCCTAAGACAACCACGATCAGGGAGCGAGCTTCCCAGGCGGCCGATCCACCGGAGGTAAAGAGCCGGCCCAGGCCGAGGCCCCCAGAGACAAGACAGAATTGAGGGATTACCTTAACTCCAAACGATCAGCAAACGTCGCTTGCACCGATCCGCGGGTGGACAAGATCTGGAACCGTGTGTTCCAAGAGGAAGAGCGCATCATTGACCTGGACCGGTCTCCTTTCACTGCAGAGATCCTGAGCCGTCCACTGCCGTCAAAATTCAAGATGTCGTCCCTTGACTTATACGATGGGGGCAGTGATCCGGTCAACCACCTGGATTACTTCCGCACCCATCTAAGTCTACAAAGGGCTAGAGGACTCAAGGCGGCCCGATCCCTTTCGAGGCAGCACTGGCGGGCTGCCGAGGCCCCCAGAGACAAAATTGAGGATTACCTTAACTCCAAGCGATCAGCAAACGTCGCTTGCACCGTCCCGGGTGGACAAGATCACGGAACCGTGTGTTCCAAGAGGAAGAGCGCATCATTGACTGGACCAGGGTCTCCTTTCCACTGCGGAGATCTCAGCCGCCCACCGTCAAAATTGAAGATGTCGTCCCTTGACTTATACGATGGGGGCAGTGATCCGGTCAACCACCTGGATTACTTCCGCACCCATCTAAGTCTACAAGGGCTAGAGGACTCAGCGATGTGCCGCTGCTTCCCGCTCACGTTGAAGGGAGACGCCAGAATCTGGTTCCATCACCTCCCTTCAGGCACCGCCAGCAGCTTCCGTGAGCTCACGGACCTCTTCTCGGCTCGCACGCCGAGCCAGACGGGGGAAGAGAAACAGTCATGGCACCTCTCCCACATAAAGCAGAAATCGGGAGAGAACTTACGGCATTTCCTGGATCGCTTCGTGGCTGAAGCCAGAAGGATCCCCAGGATCACAGAGGAGATGAAGCTGGGCAGTTTCATCTCTGCGGTTACTTTCGATGACTTTTTCAAGCACCTTGCCCGCAAGAATCCTCAGACCTTTCGTGAGGCGGAATCCATCACCAGGGCCTACGCTGCAGCAGAAGAGGCCAACGAGGCAAAACGTCCAGAGCGGGCGAATCAGCCTTGGCCATTCCCTGGTGAAGGGAAAAGAAAGTACAGCGGCGGAGAACACTCCCACTAGAAGCAACGCCAGACTGTGCCCCCAGAACGCAGAGATTATGGGCCCACCAGTTTCACACCACGCCGGACACGCGTGCCCAACGTCCTCTCGCAGATCCGTAGAGAAAAAATTCCTAAAGTGGCCCCAAACCGTTGAAGAAATATTTTGAAAACTAGTAGAGAAATCTTTGTGACTTCCATCGCTCCGGCCATTCAATTGAGGACCTGCAAGACACTGCAGAGGAAAATCGATGACGACATGAGAGGATACCTCACGAAGTTTGTTAGATGTCCTGAGAACTCGTAATTTGAAGAAGAGGGCAGGAGAGACTCCTCTCAAACAGAGATTGCGGTAGGAGTGGTTAACATGGTCACCACTCGACTGCCAAGAGCCGGTGGACAGCAAGGAGCAAGCAGATGGGGAGGAGGAAGAAGACGCCGGCCTTGAGTAGATAATACTATTAGCTTGAGAGTGACTCAAATCATGTAATGTCCCCATCGCGGCCCCCTTGTTATATCGGCCACACTCGTTTAGGATGGTATTTGATGCCAATCAAAACGAGTCTTTATCGATAATGGAAGTTCAAAAGATTTGCTTTACTTAGATGTCTTCTTTAAGTTAGGCCTAAAAGAGAACCAATTAAAACCGGCTGAAGACCCGTTATACGGCCTTGACAACGAACTAGTGCCCGTTCAAGGGACTATTCAACTGGAAGTTACCTTAGGGACGTATCCAAGGACAGCAAGTCATACACTTACCTTCCAATTGGTTGACCTATCCTCAGTATACAACGCTATACTAGGCAGACCTTGTCTGGCGATATTCGGGGCAGTTACTTCGATTCCGCACCTCAAAATAAAGTTTTCAACACCCTACAGTATTGGGGAGGTGTTAGGCGACCAAATAATTGGGCGGACATGCTACATGTCCCAAATTGCCCCTAACGGCAGCACTAACACGGTGGGAGAACTCGATCACTGAGACGAGACCACCCCCGCAACAGTGCGGCCGGTAAAGCCATAGATGCGGTCCCACTAAATTCGAGGAACCAGGAGAAGTGTGTGCGAGATTGGCGGCTCACTCACTAGCACACTCGCGCTGAGGCGGTGCGGCTTCTTACAATGGGCGTTGACTTGTTCGCATGGACTCCTTTGAACATGCTCGGAATTTGGGTTGAGGTGATGGTCCTTTGGGCCTCGATCGACCAAAGCCGGGTCGGGCGAAGCGGAGGAACCACTCCGTCTAAAAGGCGATCGCCATCGAGCGGAGGTAAAAAAAGCTGACCGGACCCAGGTTTATTAGAGAAGTTTAGTACCGGATTGGCTCTCAAACGTCGTCTGGTTAAAAGAGCGAAAAATGGCGAATGTGCGTCGATTTTACCAATGTCAATAAGGCCTACCCGAAAGACAATTTTTCCTTGCCCAGGATCGACTTACTGGTTGACTCCACGGCTGGACATGAGTTGCTCAGCTTCATGGATGCCTATTCGGGTTACAATCAGATTCGGATGAGTCCGGAAGACGAGGAGCATACCTCATTCATGACGGACCAGGGCACCTATTGCTACAAGGTGATGCCATTCGGACTGAGAAACGCTGGAGCAACTTACTGGCTGACGGGTTAACAAGATGTTTGAAAAGCAGTTGGTCTTGACATGGAGAGGTCGTCGACGACATGCGTCAAAAGTAGAGTCACCGCGACCACATACGTGACTGGAAAAATCATTCGAGGTGCTCATGACACCAAATTAAGCTAAATCCAACCAAGTGCGTCTTCGGGTAGCCTGGAAAGTTCTTGGGTTTCATCGTCTCCCGGCGAGATCGAGGCAAACCCGAAAAAGATTAAAGCCCTCTCTCGACATGGCGCCCCGGGCGTCAAAGGCGTCCGGCCCGATTGGCCAGGAAGGGTGGCGGCTTTGTCCGCTTCCTAGCAAAGTCGAGTGACAAGTACCGGCCATTCTTTAAAGCATTGGGAGGGACGAAATCCAACAGTTCGGTGGATGGTTGTCCGTCGCCTTCAATGAATTCAAGCGATATCAAGACCCAGCCCGCCACTGCTAGCCTCACCCAAAGACGGGGAGGAGCTGTACCTTTATTTGGCAGTGTTGGAAGTGTCCCTCAGCTCCATTCTCGTGCGCCACAAATCCGATATCCAGCAGCCGGTCTACTATGTAATCAAAACATTGACTGACCCAGAAACGCGTTATCCGCGTGCTGAAAAAATGGCCCTAGCACTTATCTTCGCAGCGCAAAAATTGAGGCCATACTTTCAGGCGCATCGCATAGTGGTCCTTACTGACCAGCCGCTGAAAGGCATACTCCAGAAGCCCGACGTTTCGGGACGGCTGGTGAAGTGGGCTATAGAATTAGGTGAGTTCGACATCGAATTCAGGCCCAGACCAGCCATAAAGGCGCAGGCTCTGGCTGACTTCATCGTTGAGACCACGACCCCAATTCACGAGAAGCAGCCCGCAGAAAATGCAGAACAACCGGACGAGGTCCCAGAATGGACACTCCACGTGGACAGATCGTCCACGGACAGTGGCGGCGGAGCAGGGGTGGTCCTTACGACCCCTGATGGATTCGAGATCAAGCATTCCCTAAAGCTTGACTTTCAGGCAACCAACAACATCGCCGAGTCCGAAGCCTTGCTAGCTGGCTTACGATTAGCAAAAGAGTGCTTTGCCAAGAGGTTGGCGGTTTACAGCGACTCCGAACTAGTCGTCAACCAGGTCAATGGGGGCTTCGAGGCGAACAACCCTTCCTTGGCCAGATACCTGGCAAAAGCAAGGGAAGCCATCCAGGGTTTCAACAAACTGACCCTGGTTCACGTTCCTAGAATTGAAAATTAGAAGGCAAACCGATTCGCTAGAGCCGCTGCTGCCGAAAACCCAGAACAGTATTCGAGGGACATGCGAGAGATCCTGAATGTTCTCAGCATAGAGAAATAGGAGGCAATGCAGATTTTCGAGACGAAAAATTGGATGATGCCTTACCTTAGATACTTGGCTGACGGATCACTATCAGAGGACGCCGAAAAGGCCAAGCAAATTAAAAAGAGAGCTGGCTGGTACATAGTAGTCGATGGGCGGCTGTATCGTCGCGGATACTCAACACCGTATCTCCGCTGTCTATCTCCCGTAGAGGACGACTACACGCTGGGCGAAGTTCACATCGGGATCTGTGGATCACACATAGGCGGGAAAAACCTGGCCTTCAAGGTCATGCGGCAGGGCTATTATTGGCCCTCAATGAAGAAGGACGCGCTTGAGTTTGTGAAAAAGTGTGAAAGCTGCCAGCTTCATGGCAACCTTCACCACCAGCCGTCCGTTGACCTAAAGTCACTTCAGGCTTCGTGGCCCTTCGCGCAATGGGGGCTCAATATTCTCGGCCCATTTCCCATTGCCACGGGGCAAATGAAGTTCATCATCGCCGGCATCGATTACTGCACCAAATGGGTCGAAGCAGTCCCACTGGAAAAAATCACGGAACACAATGCGCTGGAATTTCTTCGCCAGGGCATTGTCTGCAGGTTCAACATCCCAGAGGTCGTAGTGATCGACAACGGGACCCAATTCACGGGGAAATGCTTCTCCAAGTATTGCGCCAGCCTTGGCATCAAGCTAGTCCACACTTCGGTGGCATACCCCCAGGCCAACGGATAAGTGGAGGTCACAAACCGTACGCTACTCCACGGGTTGAAGACTAAGCTGGAGGACGCCGGGGGCTCCTGGGTTGACGAGCTCTCTTCCGTCCTCTAGTCTTATCGAACAACCCCGAAGGAACCAATGCGCGAGACCCCCTTCAGCCTCTGTTACGGGACTGAAGCAGTAATTTATGTCGAAATCGGGCTTCCAAGTCTCAGGGTGGAGTCTTTCGACCCACAGACCAACTCCCAGAAAATCAGGGAGCACTTAGACTTGCTAGAGGAAGCCCGAGACACCGCCAGAATACGGACAGCAGCGTATCAACACCGAGTTGCCCGGTACTATAATAGAAAGGTAAAAGTCCGGCAGTTCGACGTTGGGGATTTGGTCCTATGAGGCATCGAGGCCATAGGCAAGCTAGCCGGCCGCAGCAAGCTCTTTCCCAACTGGGAGGGACCTTTCCTTGTCTCTGTCGTCCTGCGAAACGGAGCATACAAACTCCAAAACCAGGACGGAAAGTTGGTCCCACGAACGTGGAATGCGACCCACCTAAAGCGCTACTTCCAATAGGGAACCCAGGTACGTACTCACCCACTTGTGTGCATTCATTCGCATGCTTGTTCTAATTCGGTAAAATGGGGAGTTTACTTAGTATATAGAATCCTAGGCTTTGTGTGCATACATATGAACTGTATTTGCCTTGCAGGTTTACCCGACCTAGACTGCCCCTAAGTCGGGAGGGTCTTCACCCTCTCGTTAAACCCTAGTCATCTAGGTGGCCCAGAAGTGGTCTGAAACCCTAGTCATCCAGGTGGCCCATAAGCGGTCTTAAACCCTAGTCATCCAGGTGGCCCATGAGCGGTCTAAAACCCTGGTCATCCAGGTGGCCCATGAGCGGTCTAAAATCCTGGTCATCCAAGTGGCCCGATAGCCATCTAAAAACCTTAGAGGGCAAGTATGGCACACCCGACGACCTCCTCTCGGGGAGCAGCATTGTCAGTTAACGACGGTCGAAGGGAGAAACATTTCTTCTCCAACATTGGCAGCCCAAGTCTTCACTTGCACGGCGCCACCAGGTTGGTTAATACAACCGCCTGCCCAGCTTAAGAATATTATTCCTTCGGCAGCCAACCAACCAGGTTGGCCGCCCCACGTAGTAACCTTCTCAGCGAAAGGGTAGCGTGATCAAACAGTAACGAGAAGCGTTTCTTCTTTAACGCTGACTGCCCAAGTTTTCACTTGGTCAGCACCGTAAGGATGGTTAACGTAACCACCTGCCAAGCCTAGGGACTCAGCTCCTTAGGCAACCAAGCAAAGGTCACCGGCTAACCAGGTTGGCCGCCCAATGCAATGATTCACACAAATACAAAAAGCAATAAAGACAGTGGACACCAATTTGAAAGGAATTTTCATTTTATTGCTCATAAAGTGTATTATAATTTACACAAAGTCCAAAAAAGCAAAAGAAAAACAAAAGGCTACAGGGGCGGCGACCACCCTGGCTGTCCCGGGGCTCTCCCTCTAAATCTTCCTTACGTTGCACTGCGCGGTTTCTCTGATTGATGAACTCCACTGGGAAGTCAGGATCGATAAACCGTGCAACACGCCATCCAATGTTGAGCCCCTCCAACAGTCGGGCGTGCAGTGTGCCCCCGATCTCATGGGGGCTCATCCGAGTGGCCAACTCGTTCTCTGAGGCCGCGGCTCTATCGGCAAGGCGTTTATTGCTCGCCTTAAGTTGATCCTCCTCCTCCTTCAAGCGAGCGACCTCGGCCTTCAACTCGGCGTTCTCTACCTCCATGCCAGCCATGACAGCCTCGAGAGCAGCGGTCTGCTCACGGAGCTCCCCTCCTGAGGCGGCCAGCTTGGCCTCCAGCCAGGCGATCTCGGCCTCCCGATCTGCAATGATGCGATCGCATTACTCCACTTCCCGGGAGATAGCTGAGATCAACCTTCTTGACTGCGCAGGACAAAAGCGAAGTGTGAGTTACAAACACTAGGAAGAAAGAAATACAAGGGAGTCATTGCAGAAGTCATATCTCATAAGTCTTCCTGAAGGGCCTCACAGGCCTGGACTCTAGGCCTGGTCCAGCTGACGGTGGAATAGGAGATAACGAGTCAGGAGCATCCTCTCACACCGAACACGCCGCTACTTCATCCAAAATACGGTCTAGAAACTCATCATCATCATCAACAGCAGCGGCGGGCTCCTCTCTTGCGACCTCGGAGCGGTCGCAATGGCTTCCTTCTCCGGTTTGCCTTTGGGCAGGCGCTAGTGGATCAGCTCTCGTCGACCTCTCCACAATAAAAACGCGTGAACCCTCAGGCACGTCGCGAGCTGGCTCCTCCGCAGATTCCATCCAGGCAGCGCCTGGAACCACCTTCGCCGCAGGCTAGGCCAGGATGACTCCTCTGGCCTCCGGCAGCCTATCCTCGACGGACTTCCCCACTCCAGAGGTGCTATCGGATCCGCCGCAGATCCCGGTAGCCATAAGGTCAATCTACGACAAAGACGATGAGGGCGTGCCAATTATCCTCTCAGTAGCTTCCTCTGCGGGCCTTGGGCGGATGATCACACCTCTTGAGTCTTCAGGTCTCATCATCATAATTGGAGGGTGCGGCTTCTGAGCCGGTGTTGGCGGCCCCCATTTAACCTTCTTGGTCTCCGCCTGGGAAACCAAGAAGTCCCTCTTGAACTCGTCGGGGTTAAGCCGATGGCCTTGGTCAACCAGGCGTAGGAGGCGCTCTCCGTCGTAGACGGCGTACCAAGGTACGCCTCCGGAATCGCGCCCTAGCTCCTAGCAATAGGCCATTTCTCTTCCACTTTCACAAAGAAGAACCGGTTTTTCCAGTTCTTCAGCGAATCATGAATGGTCGTATTAATTTTTATTCCCGTACGGGGACTGAGTGAAATCCACTCCACCCCCTGGGTCACTTTAAATACAACTTTAACACCAGGCATCCTAAATTTCTGGCCAAGCTTTCGAAAAAAATACATAAAGTGCAAAGGTACCTCACTGCGTTGGCATGGAGCTGAGCGATGGGTACTCGTAGAGCCGCCACGATCGACTCCAGCTCCTCCGACAAAGGCAGACGAAGGCCGCTCCTCAAATGGGCCTCGTAAACGGTGATGAACCCCTTCGGTGGGAAAAAGGCTTTGTCGTCCTTGCCTGGAACCCTCCAGACCATCTCCTTGGGAATATTAAATTCAACACACAGTGCCTTAACATCGTTTTCTTTCAAGACGGACGAAAAGTCCGGCGAAGCCATAATCGAGCGGAAGCTAGGGTTTCTTTTGGAAGAGTTAAATCGAGAAAGCGAGCGAAGAAGATGACGGTTTGAAGGCGTAAGTAATTTCAAAAGTATGAAAGGAAAACTTAAGCGCCAAGCAGAAACCCATCATTAATGATGCCGTCAAGATTGCCACGTGTCGCCTCCCCACTTGACCCTGCAAAAAGACGGATCTCTGGCGCATTAATGGCCAGGATCTCCGCCCAACCAAAGGGAGACACGTGTCATTTACGCCTTGCAAACCGCCAAAAGTAGCGGCGTTAGCGGTGGCCAAGGCGGTCAACAACAATTCTGGTACTCTGGAATTGACCAAAATGGTCAATAATTCTGGTACTCTGGAATTGACTAAAACGGTCAACAATTCTGGTACTCCGAAATTGATCAAAACGGTCAACAATTCTGGTGCTCCGGAATTGACCAAAACGGTCAATAATTCTGGTGCTCCGGAATTGATCAAAACGGTCAACAATTCTGGTGCTCCGGAATTGACTAAGACGGACAACAATTTTGGTACTCCGGAATGGACCAAAATGGACAACAATTCTGGTACTCCGGAATCGACCAAAACGGTCAACAATTCTGGTGCTCCAAAATTGACCAAAACGGTCAACAATCTTGGTACTTCGGAGTTAACCAAGACGGTCAACAATTTCTGTCAAACTCTCCTTCATACTTTTTATGAATTCCCACGAGATCTTCAAAGCAAGAAAAGGCATCCCATCTTGAACATACTGGAGGCCAGACTTCTGGCCACCAGCATAGGGGGCTAGTGATGGGTGCACCAAAAATGGGCTGGCCCCATAAAAGTCAAAGGCCCAAGACGACGGTTAACACTCTAACGGCCCAATTGAAAAACAGGCCCAAGAGCTGAAAAGTACAGGGCGGTTAACGCTGGCGTTGACCGTCGGGCGGCCAACTCCCAAACAGAGGTCAACTCAAACGTTGACCGTCTGCCTTACTCGTATTGGGCCCAAAGAGGCTCTTCTACAGTAATGGGCCTGGCTCACTCAGGCCCATGGCCCATCTGGCGGCTGACGACGGATATCCTTCATAAGGGCGGCCAACACGCACCAGACGATCAACTCGAGCGTTGACCGTCCGCGTTTTGCACGTTGGGCCCCAAGAATCCTTTCAACAGTAATAGGCCTGTCCCGTTTAGGCCCACCAATCATCAAAAGGCCAACAATGATTCTCCAAAGATATTCCACGATCTCAGTAGGCACCAAAAGGGACCCTAGCAATATTGGCGCCCTTCAAAGAAGGAAAGCGCCGGTTCTTTCCAATTCCTTGCCAACCAAGGCACTCCAACGGTAATATGCTGAGGAGGAAAGAAACCAACTTGGAAAGTTGTTGGCTGCCTCCCAAGGAAACAATCTCGTCAAGATGACAAGCGGCATCCCGGAGGGCAAGCCCGGCCAGCAAATCGGGGAAGGCAATCACTCTTTCCAAAGAAGGAGGATCGACCTCTCAGCTACAAAAGAAACCCTTAACCCACCATCAAGGGCAGGCTTTCTTCCATACTTCCAACCGCATACACTTTCTGAAAATTTTATTTAATTTTAAAAAATTTATCTTAATTATTTTCTAAAAAAGTAAATTTAGCATAAATTTAATACCTTTGTTGCGTCATGGATCCAAGTTTCGAATAGATTTGGGTCAAGTCATCCGTTTGCGTCCAACTCCATCCATCGAGTCTGAATTCTACACACCACAATTACGAACAGGAGGTTAGGTGATGGCAAAATATTATCCCATTGAAAATATTTCGACATTCAAATCAGCAAGTAGCCTTCAAAATAAGAAGGTGGATGCAATGAGCTACAATGTATGGACACGACGAGTGTTTGTAACGTAGTGGTACTCTCATAAGTAGATAGACTTTTGTTGTTCGTAAGAAACGAAGTCTCTAAGTACTATATTCCCTGGGAACGTAGTAGCAAAGAGAGTGTGAGAGAGAGAGCGCTAGAGTGCTAAAAGCGTAAGAGATTTTGTTGTAGAGGGCTTTTGTAGGCAAATGAGAACGTGTCTTGGAGTGAGAACTCCATGGCCTTTTATAACGATTGTGCTGTGATGCCTTCCTTGAGTAGAAGGGCTTAATTTTCGTGCTCTATTGGGATCGCTACCTTTTTTGGTGTGGAGTCCTTATGGTAGTAATGGTCGTTGAATTGATTGCTTTTCTTTCGTGTTCTGTAACTGTTAGGGTTTCCAGTAGATAGGAAAATGATTCTGGCACCTTCACTCAGGGATGCGTATTGAATTTGCTGATGATCGTTATAATAGATATTATCTTTTGTGAAGAGCGCGAAATTAGGGAAGAAGACCGTTACTGGTCGAGGATGAACACGTGGGCTAAACTGGGCTTGGCCCACTTGGAGCCTGGTCTTCAGATGGTCAACAAGTCACACTTCTGGTCAACGAAAGCGTTCACTATCTTGGGAGCAAGTTGTTCGTCCTGCTTTTGGGCTTCTCTTGGCTCATTGGCGTTTCGTCTAGTCAACGGCTGGTGTTGACCATTTAGGCGCAAAAGGGCTGTTATGGATCTGAGTCGCTCCTCCTTCTAGGGCTAGCCTATTACTGGTGTGCCCATCACTACTTTTTTACGCTGGTGGTCTAGGACTCCGACCTCTAACATGTTCAAGATGAGACGTGAGTGGTTAGATTACCTGCCTGAGGTGACCTGGTGATGAAATTGGCAATGACTCTTAGTTTGCCGATAGTGTTGCTTGCAATTGTTCACCGTAAAGTCAAAATCTAGAGAGCTGGCTGAGTAGATCGTTAACCGAATTCGTTGACCGTCTAGGCTAAAATTCAGAGAACTGCTAAAGGAAGAGTTGACTAAATTCGTTGGCCATCTAGAGTAGAATCCGGAGAACTACTAAAGGAAGAGTTGGCTGGACTCACTGACCGTCTAGGTCAAAATTTGGAGAAGTTCTAAGGAAGCGTTGACCGGATTCGTTTATTGCCTGGGCCAAAATCTGGAGAACTGTTGAAGAAAGCGTTGACCAGATTCACTGACCGCTTGGGCCAAAATTCAAAGAACTGTTTAAGAAAACGTTGACCGGATTCGTTGACCGCTTGGGCCAAAATCCAAAGAATTGCTGAAGGAAGCGTTGATCGGATTCGTTGACTGTCTAGACCTGAATCCTGAGAACTGGCGGGAGTTGAAATGATGCGCCATCATGCTGCCAGACTATCAAGCGAAAAGTTAGCCACGTGTTAGCATGCAGTAAATTTGCGATCCCAGTGATTAATATGCCAGAGGATTTAATTCGTCTGTACCCTTTCATGGAGCGATATGTGTCAACAATGATGGACGCACGTTTACGAGACGGTTCTCATTCTCCAGTGTTCAGATACCTTAAGGTATTCCATCCATTACGTTTCAAACTTCCTACGCTTTCTTTCTTGAAAATTTTCTAAGTGTTTTGAGACCTTGCTTCAATTTTCATGGCGCCTTCTGTAACCTGAATTGCTTCAATGATCAAAGCTAGTGAAGTGAGGGAGTTATACATTGAATACAACATTCCTAATGCGATCATCTTCAGGATGCTCAGCGAGGGAGATAGGGTGTACTCCCCTTCTAAGGGCTACATCACCATATGTGAGGTTCACTTGAGGAGTGGGTTATGCCTCCCAATTCCTGACGAGTTGCTTGATATTTTGATTGCCCTTCAAATCCCCATAGCAAGTTTCATACCAATATTGTGCGTTATTTGTGTACACTGTGCATATTTCTCCATCAACATTTAAAGCTGTTGATGGTGGAGGTGGTTAGAGTGATGTTTTAGTTTGTCCAGGGTGGAGAGTGGGTGTTCCTATCCCTATGAGGACTCCAAATCAACAATGCTATATATGATTCCCTGAAGAATTAGAATAACTGGTTCTTCTATATTCATGTGGATGCATTCTGGCCCTTGGCCAGAGACTGGACAGGGTGCTCGATATTTATATTGGGACGCCCACCGACGAGGAGACTGCTGCGGCGGAGCCGCTTCTGAAGCTAGTAGAGGGCCGCCTTCGAGAGTTCCAGAGAGACTATTTGGTTTCTTGTACGGAGGCCAAGAAGACACGATGGGGACCACCTTCTTCGATGCAAAAGATGAAGGTGCCTTCCTGTAACAGGAAGGCTGGGGCCCTTACGATCAAGTCTGCCGGTGCACCTTCCACTGAAGAAGCTCCTAGTAGTCCAAGGCAGAAGAAGGCGACAACGGTGATACCTTCTTCTTCCTCCATAGAGCCAGATTATGTTTTGGCTGGCCGGTTCACTGGTGTCAGGGACAGCTCCGGTGTTGGCGGTGTTGAGGCTGCTGTGGAGGCGTACAGGGCCAAGTTGCACTCCGCTGCAAGTAGCGCCGTTCTTGCTCTACTGCAGCCGGAGCACTTGGCGGTGCAATTGGAGCCACCTGCTGAGCTCTTGTTGTGTAGACTGTTGAATTATTTGAGAAGCCAGCTGCCGGTGAGCTCTTGGGAGGTGCACGAGGTGCCAACTGGCCGAGAGCCCCTAGAGGCGGTTGGCATTAGCGTTGGTGACGAGAGGAGTTTGCCGTCGGAGAGCCTCGCCTGAGGTAGTTGGCCTTCTTGTGGAGTTGGCTGGAGGAGTTTGCACAGCAGGTTTCTGCGGAGCTGTCTGTGAGATTTCTGTTTCTAGTCCTCCTTTGCCGAGGGCAAGATCTCGGAGTAGGCCAGTGAGGTTGGATCGCAAAGTTTGACATGTAAACCTTTGAAACTTTCCTTCTCCTTTTTCTCTCTGTTGCTTGTTACTTAACGTTATTGGCTTTTGCAGGATGAGAGAATAATGGGCTGAGTCCCTTGAGACCTGGTGATTTTACATCGCGACAGAAAGATGACCTAGTTCGAGGAGGAGACGGAGCTGCTTAAGGCAGAGTACCAGAAGGACACAACTACCCTTCAGATTGTGATATCGAGCCTGGAGGAGGAAAATGTCAAGCTAAGTAAGGAGATCGTCCATCTAAGAGAGGAAGCTGACCGGACGGTGAGGCGTACTGACCAACTCTCAGGACAGATGGCATCACTGGAGAACGAGTTAGCTACTCGTATACATCCCTGTGAGGTCTCCAATATGCTGTGGGCACAGGTGTGAGAAGGTTTGAACATCATCCGGCACATTGCACAGTTGGTTGACCCTAACTTTCCAATTGAATTTCTTAATCCAGTAAACCGTTCTGTCTAGAGTCGTGAGAACCTCGTGGCACAGTCCCAGAGTGGTCAGGGGCTATCACCGTCTCCTCCTGGGAGCTCCGCTCCATTGTAGATTTTGTACAATTTCTTTTTTATATGTAGTTATAAATTCACAAACATAATCAATAAAATGATTATTTTATAAATATTTTGAGTCTTGGCCTTTGTTGTCGTTTCAATTACCTATTCTTATGTTGGCCGGCCGACTTAGTGTATTATATGCAAGTTGGCTATCTGTCTCGCAGTGCTTGAAATGTTTGTGGCACTCTTCGATAGACTTAAGTCCTGAAGAAGACATCAAGATAGATCCGAACGTCGCATCAAGCCTGTTCTACACTACCGCAGGAGTAGAGGCTTGGTAACATTGCCCAAGTGTAGACTTAGGTGGCCAACTTTAGACGGAGTACTTAGCTCCTGTCGACCGTCATTGACTGACCACGCTATCTCCTTGTGAAGGAGGTTGTCACGTGTGCTATTTAAGTCCCCTAAGATTTTGACCGCAAACGGGTCACTTGGATGACTAAGGTTTAATTCGACCGTCAATAGGCCGCTTGGATGATCAGGGTTCAAATTCGATCGCGTATGAGCCGCTTGGATGATCAAAGTTTAATTCGATCGCTCATAGGTCGCTTAGATGACCAGGGTTTAATTTGACCGCTTATGGGTTGCCTGGATGACCATGATTTAATTACAAATGGGTGAAAATTCGTCTGACTTAAGGGTAATTTAGGTCGTTTGTATGACCTTGTAAACATATACACATGCATATAGAACAGAAAAGGAAAGAAAGAATAACATGATGCAATGGAAAAATTATTTCTGTTATTAATATCGATATGTTTATTATAAGTATATATGTGCAACATGGATGACCTACCTATACCCTTATTGAAAGTAGCACTTGAGGTGGATCGCGTTCCACCTCCATGGGACCAACTTACCATTCTGGGCTCGGAATTTATATGCTCCATTCCGCAGAACGGTCGAGACTAGGAAAGAACCTTTCCAATTCGGAAAATGTTTATTTCGGTTGGTGGTCTTACCCTTAGCGTCGATACTTCGTAAGACCAAGTCTCAAATTTTGAATTATTGCGCTTTTACTTTTTTATTATATTAGCGGGCAGCTCATTGTTGGTATGCTACTATCCGTATTCTGATTACGTCTGGGCTTCCTCTAACAAGTCTAGGTGTTCCCAAATTTTTTGAAAGTTATCTTATGGGTCGAAGGACTCAACCCTAAGACTTAGAAGCCCAATCTCAACCAAAATGATTACTTTAGTCCCATAGCAGAGACTGAAGGGTCTCTCACGAGTCGGTTTTTTTAGAGTCATCTGGTAAGACTATAGGATGGATGGTAGCTCATCGACCCAGGAGTCCCCTGCATCCTCCAATTTGGTCTTCAGACCGTGGAGTTGCATGTGATTTGTGACCTCCACCTGTCCGTTGGGTTACCAAAGTGTGGACCAATCTAATGTGTAGACTGGTGCAATACTTGGTAAAGTATTTTTTGAAAAATTGGATTCCGTTGTCAGTCATGATAACCTCAGAAGCGCTAAATCTGCTGACTTTGCTCTAGCAGACAAATTCTAAAGCATTGTGCTTGGTGATCTTAACCAGCGGGGCAATTTCAACCCACTTGGTGAAGCAGTTAATGTTTACGATGATGGATTTCAATTGCCTCGTCGCGATGGAAAATGGGCTGAGAATATTGAGCCCTCATTGCGCGAAAGGCCAAGGAGCTTGAAGAGATCTCAACTCAGTGGACGGTTGATGGTGACGATTATTGTGGAGTTGGCAATTTTCACACTTCTTCACGAAGTTGAGGGTGTCCTTCTTCATTGTCAACCAGTAATATCCCTGGCACATAATCTTGAAAGCTAGGTTTTTTCTACCGATATGTAATCCGTAAATCCCAAGGTAGACTTCACTCAAGACGTAGTCTGCCTCATCAGGAGTTAAGCACCGGAGATACGGAGTCGAGTAGTCACGACGATATAGCCGTCTATCGACTACGGTGTACCAGTCGTCCGTCTTCTTGATCCGTTTGCCTTTGTCCACGTTATTTGGTAGTGCTCAGTCCGCTAGGTATTTTTGGTTGGGAGTCATCTAGCTTTCCGTGTTGGAGATTTACATTGCTTCCTGTTCCTCCATGTCGGGAGTGCTCGGGACCTCCTGCAGGTCCCTCTCGTACTTTCTGAGTTTTTGGCTACCACTGCCCTAACAAGTCGATCGGTCTTCCAGTTTTCAGTTTTGGGGTTGTGGATCAGGTCTAACTTATCAAATATTTGGATGGCGTCCTTAGCCTTAACCAAGTATTTGGCTAAGTGAGGGTTGCACGCCTCAAAACTCCCACTTACCTGGTTAACGACCAGCTCAGAGTCGTTGTAGACGGTCAGTTGTTTGGCGGAGCACTCTTTTGCTAGTCTTAGCTTGTTAATAGTATTTCGTACTCGGTAACATTGTTTGTGGTTGGAAAGTCGAGTTTAAGGGAATACTTCACCTCAGACCCGCCTGGGGTCCTCATGACCACTTCGGCACCACTGCCTGAGTCCGTAGATGATCCGTCTACGTTGAGAACCAATTTTGGCTCTTCCTCGTATAGTTCTATGTCCTCAGTGGGCTGTTCATTAGGAATTGGTGTCGTGGTGTTGATGATGAAGTCAGCTAGAGCCTGTCCTTTGATGGCTGGTCTAGGTCAGAATTTAATGTCAAACTTTTTCAACTCAATAGCCCACTTAACCAGTTGTCCAGAAAATCAGGTTTCTAGAGTATACTCCTCAGTGGTTGGTTGGTTAGAACGACTACGCGATGAGCCTAGAAATAAGGTCTTAGTTTTCGGGCGAAGAAGACAAGTGCTAAGGCTAACTTCTCTGCGCGTGGGTAGCGCGTCTCTACGCTGGTCAATGTCTTGCTCACATAGTAGATCGGTCGTTGAGAGTTGGAGTCCTGGAATATGAGGACAGAACTAAGAGCCACCTCCGACACTGTTAGGTAGAGGTGCGGCTCTTCTCCATCATTGGGTGACATCAGTAACGATGGACTAGCCAGGTACTACTTCAATTTGTTGAAGGCTGTCTGGCCTTCTGTAATCCACTGAAATCCATTTGCTTTTGTCCCCCTCAAAGTCTTGAAGAAAGGCTGGTACTTGTCCCTCGACTTGGTCAAGAAGCGGGACAAGACTGCTAGTTGTCTGGTAAGCCTTTGGATATATTTGGCACTCCACGGCGGAATCATATCCCTGAGGGCCTTGATCTTCTTTGGGTTTGCCTCGATCTCTCATTGAAAGACGATGAAACTCAAGAACCTTCCCGAGGACATTCTAAAGACGCACTTTGAAGGATTTAACTTCATTTAGTGCATACGGAGTACCTCGAAGGACTCAACCAAATCGCGAATATGGTCGTTGGTGGTCTTACTCTTGACGAGTATGTCATCGACGTACACCTCCATATTGCGGGGCGATCGCTTCTCGAACATCTTATTTACGAGCCTTTGATAAGTGACACCCGCATTCTTCAGACCAAATGGCATCACCTTATTGCAATTGGTGCCTTGATTTGTCATGAACGAGGTGTGCTCATCGTCATTTGGGCTCATTTGGATTTGGTTGCAATTCGAGTTCGCGTCCATGAAGCATAGCAGCTCATATCTAGATATTGTGTCCACCAACAGGTCAATCTTGAGTAAAGGGAAGCTATCTTTTGGGCAGGCTTTGTTAACGTCGCTGAAGTCGACGCACATTCGTCATTTTCTGTTACTTTTCTTTACCAGGACAATGTTGGAGAGCCAATTCAGGTACTGGACCACTCTGATGAAGCCTACGTCCAATAGCTTCTTCACTTCCTCTCAGATGCAGACGAGTTTATCCACAAAATGGTTCCTATGCTTCTACTTGATAGGCTTGTGGTCGGGATTGAAGCCCAACTTGTAGACCATTACTTCGACCAGAATCTCAGGCATGTCGACAGGAGTCCATGCGAAGACATCAGCGTTCTGTAGTAAGAACGCTATCAGCTCGTTGCGTTGTGTCCTGGTGAGTGAGCTCCTGATCTATACATACCTCTCTGGGTTCCCCAAATTTAGTGAGATTAGATCGGTTGCCTTACCAGATTGCGTCTGTTACAGGGTTGCTTCATCTTGATAGTCAAACTTTCCTGCCACCTTTATGCTACCACTCGGAGCAATCTAGGACATGTAACATATCCACCTAACGATTTGATCACTTATCACTTCACCAATACCGCATGTTGTCGGGAATTTCATTTTGAGATGCGGTATGAAAGTGATGGCTCTGAATGCTATTAGGTATAGGCGGCATAGTATAGTGTTGTACATGGAGGGCAGGTCAACGATTAAGAAGGTGAGTGTGCAACTCGCCGTTCTTGGGTATGTGCCCAGGGTGACCTCCAACTGGATTGTTTCTTGGACGGCCACTAGTTCATTGTCAAGGTTACAGAGGGAGCCTTCGGCAGGTTTCAATTGACTCTTTTTTAAACCAAGTTTAAAAAATGTATCAAGATAAAACAAATCTCAGGAACTTTCATTATCTATAAAGATTCATTTCAGTTGGTAGTCGATACTACCATCTGAAACGAGTACGGATACAATAAGGGGATCTACATGGGGGGAGATTACATGGCTCATGTCATTATCACTAAAGCTAATGACGTTGTCTTTTGTGCGTTGCTTCTTCCGCCCATCTGCTGCTCATTGTGATCCGTTCGGGTCTTAGTCAGTCGGGTTGTGATCATGCTGACCACTCCAACCGTGACCTAATTCCGAGGTTTGGAAATCTCTGGTCTTTTCCCGCCTGAGGTGCCAGAACTCTGTCCAAGGTTCCTGACGAACCTAGTGAGGTGGCCCATTCAGATGAGCTTCTCGATCTCCCACTGAAGGGTCTTACAATCTTCCATGGAGTGTCGGAGAGATCGATGGAAATCGTAGTATTTGATTGGATTTCCTATCTCTGCTTTTTAAAGTAGTTTTGGCCACTTAAGAAACTTCTCTTCACAGATCTATATGAGGACGTTGGAACGTGTGTTACTCAGGGGCGTCCGGTTGATTGGCCCATTATCGCTTCGTTCTGGTGCTCTAGTCCTTGCTGCTTCCTGCGGGAGTGATCGCTGCCATTGTGCTTCCTCTTTCCTTCAGTTGGGAAAGAGTGAGGTTGTTTGATCCTTTCGGGACGCTTAGCCTCGTTAGCCTCTTTGGCTACTGCGTAGGCCATTGTGATAGATTCTGCCTCTCAAAATATTTGTGGATTCTTATGCGCCATGTGCCTAAAGAAGTTCCCATATGTTAAGGCAGAGATGAATCTGTCAACTTTCATCTCTTTCATAAGCCTAAGAATCCTTCTGGTATCCGCCATGAAGCGATTCAGAAACTTTCTCGGATTCTCTCCCTACTTTTGCTTGATATAGGAGAGATGCCATGACTGCTTCTTTTCTCGACGGCTGGAAGTGTGTTGTGCCAAGAAGAGATTAGTGAGCTCTCGGAAGCTCTGGATCGAATGTGACTGGAGATGATGGAACCAGATGCTGACGCTTCCTTTAGCGTAAGAGGGAAGCAACAACACATCGCCGTGTCCTCCAACCCCTGGAGACTCCGATGGGTGCGGAAGTGATTTTGGTGATTCTTAAGATCAGCACTCCCACCGTAAGAGTTAATGGTTGGCATCTTGAACTTTGCTGGCAAAGGGAGATTCAAGATTTGTGTTGTGAACGGAGATCTGTCCATATCCATGGTGTGTTCATCATCCTTGAACACGCGGTTCAAGATCTTCTCCACCCTCGAATATGCGTGGGTGGTGTCGCCAGTCCTTTTGGAGTTGAGGTAGGTTCTCAACTCTGTTCTTTCTCCGGCGTGGCGAGTACCTGGCCAACTACTGCTACCAGTAGATCTAACGATCCTGGAGGCTCCCTCCTGAGCCTGATGCCTGGTCTCCGCCCAAGAGTATCGGAAATTCCTCCGCTCTAGACTCTCCTTCGGAGTCATGCTGCCCAAATGTCATTCGAGCCTTGGATGGCTCCGGGCATGTGAGGCTTTTGAAGCTTGAGTGTTGCCTGGCTTCCTAGTCTTCTTAGATGGCTTCTTCTTCTTCTAGCTTCCTCTCCTCGAGGTCGGAGTAGGGACTGCCGTGGGCAGAGCCCCCTGCTTTGTATTTTCCTGGAGGGCCTAGAGCATATGAAGCGTTTGATTCATGTTGCTTATTTGTTTCACTAGGTTTTGAAAAAATTGGGCGGGTACACTGTTGATTATCCCATTGACCAAGTTACCAGTAGAGTGGTTCTAATCGGGTATGGTTGCGTTTCTTGCGGGACCACTAGCTTGCGCTCTAATGTTCACTATTTTGAAGGATGAAATTGATTATGGAATTAAACAATGAAGCTGTTGTGAAAAGTGGTAGACTTTTCGTAACGTTCCTATAGACGGCGCTAATGATGCATCCTGGATCCAAGGTTTGAATATATTTGGGTCAAGTCATTCGTCTGAGTTTGGCTCCGTCTATTGAGTTTAGATTCTGCACACCATAACTACGAACAGGAGATCAGGTGACGGCGAAATATTATCTCATAAAAAATACTCTGACGCTCAAGTCAGTAAATGCCCTTCAAAATAAGAAGATGAATGCAATGAGATACGATGTATGGATGCGATGAGTGTTTGTAACATGGTGATACTCTCGTAAGCAGAGAGGCTTTTGTTACTCGTGAGGAGTGAAGTCTCTAAATACTGTGTTCCCTAGGAACGTAGTAGCAAAGAGAGTGAGAGAGAGAAAGCATTAGAGTGCTGAAAGCGTGAGAGCTTTTGCCGTATAAGGCTTTTGTAGACAAATAAGAACGTGCCTTGCGTGAGAGCTTTTGCTGTATAGGGCTTTTGCAGGCAAATAAGAACATGCATTGGAGTGAGAACTCCATAGCCTTTTATAACCATTGTGCTGCGATTCATTTCTTGTGCAGAATGGCTTGATTCTCGCGCTCTATTGGGATCGCTGCCTTTTTTGGCGTGGAGCCTTTTTGGTAGAAACGATCACTGGATTAATTACTTTCCTTCTGTGTTCTGTAACCGCTAGGGTTTCTAGCAGATAGGAAAAGGATTTTGGTGCATTCCTTTAGGGATACGCATTGAATCTGCTAATAACCGTTACAATAGAGATTACCTTCTGTGGAGAACGCGAAATTAGAGGAGAAGACCGTTACTGGTTAAGGATGGACACGTGGGATAAATTGGGCTTGGCCCACTTGGGGCTTGGTCTTCAAACGGTCAACCGGTCATACTTCCGGTCAACGGAAACGTTTATCATCTTCGGAGTAAGTTGTCCGTCCGGCTCTTGTGCTTCTCCTAGCTCATTGGCCTTTCATTCGGTTAACGGCTGGCGTTGACAATCCAGACGCAAATGGGCTATTGTGGATTTGGGTTGCTCCTCCTTTTTTAATCAATTTATTACTGGCGTACCCATTAACCTTAAAATTAAGTTATATAAATTAATATTTTTTATCCTAAATCTTATCAATTTTATTTGAATTTATCATATTAGATATATCATTATTTTTTTAAAAATAAATAAATGATAATGAGACAAATAACACTCTTGATGCATCCTTAGATCCGAATTTTGAACGGATTCGGGCTGATCCACTTATCTGGTTTCGGTTCTATTCACCGAGTTTGGATCTATACACCACTAAAACGAATAGGAGAACAGTGTGTCGGCGAAAAGTTATCCCACCGGAAATACTCCGACGCTGAAGTCAGTAAACAACATTCGAAACTTGGGAATTAACTAAAAATGAGAATTGAGAGGGAGAGTGTACGCTCCCCTAATTTTGGAGTTTGTATACTCCGTTTCGTAGGACGGCGAAGACTTGGAAAGGCTCTTTCCAGTTAGGGGAGAGCTTGTTGCGGCCGGCCAGCTTACCTGTGACCTCGACGCCTCGTAGGATCAAGTCCCCAACATCGAATTTTTTCGCCTTTATCTTTTTGTTATAGTATCGGGCAATTTGACGTTGGTAGGCCGTTGTCCGCATTCTGGCGGCGTCGCGGGCTTCCTCCAATAAGTCTAGGTGTTCCCTAATTTTCTGGGAGTTACCCTGTGGGTCAAATGATTCCACCTTAAGACTTGGAAGCCTGATTTTGACCGGGATTACTGCTTCAGTCTCGTAACAGAGATTGAAGGGTGTCTCGCGCGTTGGTTCTTTTGGGGTTATCTGGTAATACCAGAGGACTAAGGGGAGCTCGTCTACCCAGGAGCCCCCTGCATCTTCCAACTTGGTCTTTAACCCGTAGAGTAGCATTCTGTTCGTGACCTCCACCTATCCATTTGCTTGGGTGTATGACATCGAAGTGTGGACCAGCTTGATGCCAAGACTGGCACAATACTTGGTGAAGCGTTTCCTCGAGAATTGGGCCCCGTTGTCTGTCATGACAACCTCTGGGACGCCAAATTTGCAAATAATGTTCTGGCGAAAGAATTCAAGAGCGTTGTGCTCTGTAATTTTTGCCAGTGGGATCGCCTCGACCCACTTGGTGAAATAGTCGATGCCCACAATGATGAACTCTCTTTGCCCCATGGCAATTGAAAATGGGCCGAGAATATCGAGCCCCTATTGCGCGAAGGGCCAAGGGACCTGAAGTGCCTTCAGGTCAGCGGACGGCTGGCGGTGAAGGTTACTGCGAAGCTGGCAGCTTTCACACTTCTTCACAAATTTGAGTGTGTCCTTTTTCGTTGAGGGCCAACAGTAGCCCTGCTGTATGATTTTGAAGGCTAAGTTTTTTCTGCCAACATATGCTCCACAAATCCTGAGGTGCACTTTGCCAAAGGCATAGTCAGCCTCTTTGGGAGTTAGGCATCGGAGGTTTGGGGTTGAGTAACCACGACGATATAGCCGTCCATCAACCACAGTATACCAGCCGGCTGTCCTTTTGATTCGCTTAGCCTTCTCTGCGTCTTCTGGCAATGATCTGTCAGCCAGATATCTAAGGTAGGGCGTCATCTAGTTTTCCGCTACAAAAATCTGCATCACCTCCTGCTTCTCTATGCTGGGAGCGTTCAGAATCTCCCTTATATCCCTTGAGTACTGTTCTGGATTCTCGGCTGCAACGGTTCTAACCAGCTGGTCTGCCTTCCCATTTTCAGTTCTGGGAACATGAACCAGGGTTAGTTCGTCGAAACCCTGGGCGGCCTCCCTTACCTTTGCCAAGTACTTAGCTAGGTAAGGGCTGCTTACCTCGAAGTTTCCGTTAACCTGGTTAACTATCAGTTTGGAGTCGCCGTAGACTGCTAACCTCTTGGCTGAGCACTCCTTTGCTAATCATAATCCGGCAAGTGAGAACCATTATTCAGCAACATTGTTGGTTATCGGGAAATCGAGTCTGAGGAGATACTTCACCTCAAACCCGTCCGGGGTCGTGAGGACCACTTCGATGCTACTGCTGGCGTCCGTAGATGATCCGTCTACGTGGAGTACCTACTTTGGAATTCTGTCAAGCTATTCCGCGCTTTCTGCGGGCTGTTCTTCGAGGATTGGGGTCGTGGTCTCAACAATTAAATTAGCTAGAGCTTGCGCTTTTACAACAGGTCTGGGCCGAAATTCGATATCGAACTCACCCAACTCGATAGTCCACTTTACGAGCCATCCAGAAATGTCGAATTTCAGGAGTATATTTTTCAGAGGCCGGTCAGTGAGGACCATTACGCGGTGTGCCTGAAAGTATGGCCTTAACTTCTGCGCAGAGAATATAAGTACTAAGGCCAGCTTTTCTGCGCGTGAGTAGCAGGTCTTTGGGCCGGTCAACGTTTTACTTACGTAGTAGACCGGTCGTTGAGTGTCAGAGTCCTGGTGTATGAGGACAAAACTAAGGGATACCTTCCGACACCGCCAGGTAAAGATACAGCTCTTCTTCACCCTTGGGCGACACTAGTAATGGCAGGCTGGTTAGATATCGCTTCAATTCATTAAATGCTGTCTGACAGTCTGCTGTCCATTGAAACCCGTTGGATTTTGTCTCTCTTAGGGCCTTAAAGAATGGCTGGTACTTGTCGCCAGACTTTGCAAGAAAGCGGGACAACGCTGCTAGTCGTCCAGTCAATCGCTGGACGTCCTTTATACTCTGCGGGGGAGCCATGTCTGTGAGGGCCTTAATCTTCTTTGGGTTTACTTTAATCTCCCGTTGGAAGACGGTGAAACCCAAGAATTTACTAGAGGCTACCCCGAAGACACACTTAGCCGGGTTCAGCTTCATGTGATGCTTGTGGAGCACCTTAAACGATTCTGCCAGGTTGTGGATGTGGTCGTCGGTGACCATGCTCTTGACGAGCATGTCGTTGACGTAGACCTCCATGTTGCAACTGATCTGTTTTTCAAACATTTTGTTGACCAATCATTGATAGGTTGCTCTAGCATTTTTTAGTCCGAAGGGCATCACTTTGTAGCAGTAGGTGCCCTGATCCGTTATGAACGAGATGTGGTCCTCATCTTTCGGACTCATCCCGATCTAGTTGTGACCCAAATAGGCGTCCATGAGGCTTAGAAGCTCATGTTCGGCTGTTGAGTCAACCAGCAGGTCGATCCTAGGCAAAGGAAAGCTGTCCTTTGGGCAGGCTTTGTTAACGTCGGTGAAATCGACGCACATCCGCTATTTTCCATTACTTTTCTTCACCAGGACGACATTAGAGAGCCAATCCGGGTAGTGGACTTCTCTAATGAATCCTGCGTCTAGCAGTTTCTTCACCTCCTCTCAGAAGGTGATCAACTTTTCTACAGAGTGGTTCATCCGCTTCTGCCTTACGGGCTTCTGGTCAGGATCAAGCCCCAACTTGTGGACCATCACCTCAGTCAGAATCCCAAGTGTATCTGCTGGAGTCCATCCAAAAATATCAGCATTCCGTCGCAGGAACGCGATAAATTCATCATGTAGTGTTTCGGCGGGTGAGCCGTTGATCTGTACATACTTTTCTGGTTCCTTCGGGTTCAAGAGACTAGCTCTGTGGCTTGTCGGACTGTGCTTGCTGTAGAGTTATCTCATCTCGATGATCGAGTTTTCCAACCACTCTAGTGCTGCCACTAGGGGCATTTTTGAGACATGTAACATGTCTGCCCAGTAACTTGGTCGTCTAACACCTCTCCTACTCCGTAACGCGTTTAAAACTTCACCTTAGGGTGTGAAATCGAGGTGACTACCCCTAACACTGTTAAGCACGGTCTGCCTAATATAGCGTTATAAACAGAGGGCAGGTCGACCACCAAGAGGTAGGCGTTCGACTCGCTATTTTTGGATACGTGCTCAGAGTGACCTCTAGTTGGATTGTCCATTGGACAGGTACTGGCTCGTTGTCAAGGCCATACAATGGGCCTTCGGCAGGTTTTAATTGATTCTTTTTTAAGCCTAGTTTAAAGAAAACATCCAAGTAAAGTAAGTCCTTTGAACTACTATTATTAATAAACACTCGCTTCAGCTGGTAGTTGATACTGCCGTTTGAAACAAGTGGGGATATAATAAGGGGGTGAGTATGGGGGGACATTACATGAGTTAAATCGTCATCATTGAAGCTAATTCTTTTGTCCGCCGTGCGTTGCTTTTTCCTCCCAGTCTGCTGCCCCTTGTCGTCGGCTGGATTTTTGGCAGGTCGGGTGGTGACCATGTTTACCACCCCTGTCGCAACCCTGTTTCGGGGAGGAGACGGCTCCTGCCCTTCTCCGCCGGCTGCTCCAGAACTCTACCTAGGTCCCTTGACAAACTTGGTGAGGTGGCCCCTACGAATCAGCTTCTCGATCTCCCTCTGTAATGTCTTGCAGTCTTCAGTAGAATGTCCAGCAGAGCGGTAAAAATTGCAGTATTTTGATTGGTTCCCGGTGTCCTTCTTCAGTGGTTTTGGCCACTTCAGAAATTTCATCCCGCGGATCTATATAAAGGACATTTGAGCACGTGTTCGTCAGGGGCGTAAAGCTGATGGGCCCGTAATCTCTGCGTTTTGGCTGCCTAGTTTTGTGCTACTTCCGGTGGGAGTGATCACCGCCGCCGTATTTTCTTTTTCCCTCTCTAGGGAATGAGCGAGGCTGGTCTGTCCGTTCTGGGCGTTTTGCTTCGTTTGCCTCCTCTGCCACTGCGTAAGTTTGGGTGATTGACTCCGTCTCCCGGAAGGTCTAGGGATTCTTGTGGGCCAAGTGCTTGAAGAAGTCCTCGTAGGTTAGTGCGGAGATGAAATTGTCCAGTTTCATCTCTTCCGTGATCCGAGGAATCCGCCTGGCCTCTGCCACAAAACGGTCCAGAAATCTCCGCGGGTTCTCTCCTGACTTCTGCTTGATGTGGGAGAGGTGTCACGGCTGCTTCTCTTCTTATCGGCTCGAGGAATACTGAGTCAGGAGGGGATCTGTGAGTTCCTGGAAGCTACTGATGGAGCCTGAAGGCAGGTGATGAAATCAGATGCGGGCATCTCCCTTCAGCGTGAGTGGGAAGCAGCGGCACATTGTTGAGTCTTCCAACCGTTGTAGACTCAGATGGGTACAAAAGTGATTCAAATGGTCAACTGGATCACTACTTCCATCGTATTAGTCAAGGAAAGTCATCTTAAATTTGGTGGACAGTGGACGATTTAGGATCTCCGCTGTGAACGGAGATCTGTCAAGATCAACAGCGTGCTCATCGTCCTTGAACACACGGTTCTAAATCTTATCCACCCCTGGATCTGCACGAACAGCGTTGGTAGATATCTTAGAGTTGAGGTATGCCATCAACTTTGTTTTATCCCCGGAGGGTCCAATAGTCGGCCGGCTACTGCCTCCAGCGGACTTGGCAGTCCTAGAGGCTCACTCCTAAATTGAGTTTCCATTCTCCGCCCGAGAGTATTGGGGGTTTCTTCTTTCCGGGCGTTCTCTCGGCGTTGTCCTCCCAGAGCACTCTTCAGGCTTGTTCTGACTTGGAGCCCGTGAAGAGGTTGGGATCTGATTATTCGCTAGTCTCTCCAGTCTTCTGGCCGGCTTCTTTTTCCTTGGAGCACCTTTTCTGGTGGCCGGTGCAAGGACGGCTGCGGGCGGAGCCCCCTGTTGTGGCTACTCTTGTTGAGAGCAGAGTATTTGAAGCAGATGTTGTTGGTCTACATCTACTCCATCAGTCGTTGAAAGAAAGGCGCAGGCGCCTCGCCTGTCGTCCCATTGACTAGGGTATCAGCAGCGTGGTCCTGGTCGGGAGAAGTGGCGTATCTAGCGGGATTGCTAGCATGGGCTTTCGTATTCACCATTGCGGATGAGTCTGGTGGTGAAAAGAGAACGTTGTGAGGGAGTGTGGTTGACTTTTCGTAAGCGTTTTCCATAGACAACGCCAATGATGCGTCCTTGGATCAGAATTTCGAACAGATTCGGACTGATCCAGTTGTCTGGTTTCGGCTCCGTTCACCGAGTTTGGATCCTATACACCATTAAAACGAACAGGAGGTCAGTGTGTCTGCAAAAAGTTATCCCACCGAAAACACTTTGACGCTCAAGTCAATAAACAGCATTCGAAACCTGGAAAGGTAACTGAAAATGAGTATTGAGAGGGAGAGTATAAGAGTGCACAGGCTTCCAGATGAAATAGAGGCAATGCCATCTCTTGAATTTGGGCGGTGGGTGAAGGCAGTAGGCATCTGTCAACAGGAAGAGTGCCTGTATGCCTTTCATTTGTATTCTTTCCCTCAGTGTGTTCGTAGAAAGAGAGAGAGTACGAAATCGTCGTGGAATGCCTAGTTGAAAGCGTATGTTTCTTTCGGGCAGCAGAGAGTTGTGTGTCCGTGTGGTAGAAAGCGTAGCAGTAGGCGTTGTGTGAGTCGTTGTTCGCCTAACCTGAGCGAAGATCTTATGGCTCATTTTAATGTGATCCCCTGTGTCAAATTTAGGCGGTCTATCTTGTGAGGAAGGCACGAGTTGCCTAATTAGTTGGGATTATTTCCTTCTCTGGCGGGTAGCGGCTTTCCAAATTTTCTGCCTTTCTTTCGAGTATATTACCGTTGGAAGGCTCCACTTGGTAGGAATTGGGAAGATCTGGTACCTTCCTTATGGGAAAGGCCCCGATCTTCTCAACGTCTTTTTTGGAGTTGGTTGGATTTATGGAAGGCTTGAGTTAAAAAAGAAATATCATAACCGTCTGTTGTGGCGTGGGCGTCGGTAGGCAGTGAAAACTCTTTATTCTTGGCTTTATTCCATAGTGATTCTTTGGCCAATGATGCGGGGTTGGCCGCGTGAGCGTGGCCGCCCGCCGCCTTTGTCTCGGTCGGTCAAAATCGGCTGCGCTCGGTCGGGTCAACACCGGGCGTAAACCATCGACGCATGTTTGAAGCCTTTGAATTCGGCCCTTATTCTGTTAGCTAACGTTGACCGGCCCAACAGTGAATTTAGACGCTTTTTAACTATTGGGCCACCTATTTTGATGTCGGCCATCAACTTTTAAACAATATGATTAATAGCTTTGGTTTCTTCATATGACGACAGACTATGAACTATCCTAAAATTCTAATCGAATGTGCTTGTACAAATCGAAAAATAATAATTCATTTAATTAAAGAAAGTTAATATTAAATCTACCGAAGAAATCATGATTCCAACTAATTTGACTACATAATTAATGATCAACATCTGTTCAAAGTATTTCTTTGACCTTCAATTGTCTTTCGCTCCCTTTTCTTTTCTTCCGCCCCAGAGATCAATCTACGGCCATTCTGCAACCAATCCTCTCATCAAACAATGGGTTCTCCGTACCCCACACCCATAACTCCTGATAATACCCGCATCGGATGGGTGGGCATTGGTGTGATGGGCGGTGCCATGGCCGCTCGCCTCCTTTCCGCCGGCTACTCTGTCACCATCTATGCGCGCTCCCCTTCCAAAGCACACCCTCTCCTTTCTCAAGGTGCCCGCCTTGCAGATTCTCCGGCTTCCGTCGCCCGCTTATGCGACATTGTTTTCATTATGCTGGGACACCCATCAGATGTTCGACAAATTGTCTTAACCCGAACTGACAGCATTTTAACTGGCCTAAAGCCGAACTCAGTCCTGGTAGACCATACCAGCAGCCACCCAGAACTTGCGAAAGAGATCTCTGCATCTGCCCGTGAAAACAACTGCTGGGCAGTGGATGCTCCGGTGTCTGGGGGCGACGTAGGCGCTAGGACAGGCAACATGGCTATATTTGCAGGTGGGGACAGAGCGGTTGTGAGTTGGTTGTTACCCCTTTTGCACATACTTGGCAATAGAGTGACTTATATGGGTGGGCCAGGAAGCGGACATAGCTGTAAGATAGCAAACGCGATAGTGGCAGGGGGGAGTTTTGTTGGGTTGAGTGAAGGTTTGGTGTTCGCTCGATGGGCGGGGTTAAACAGGGAACAATGGTTGGAAGCAGTAAGGGGCGGACCGGCAGGGTCGAGGCTGATGGAGTTGTTTGGGCAGAGGATAATTGATGGAGATTTTAAGCCAGGTGGTTTTGCTGAGTATATGGTGAAGGATTTGGGGATGGGGGTTCAAACTGTGGAGGGGGCGAAAGATAGAGAGGTGGTTGTGATGCCTGGTGCTGCACTATCCAAGGAGTTGTTTACTGGGTTGGTGGCTAATGGTGAGGGTAAGATAGGCGGCCATGCTATTATCACCGTTATAGAGAGGATCAATGGAAATTGAGGTGATATAAGCTCTCTTGTGGTGTGGCTTGGTTGCAAAATGTTGGGTGTTGGCTGTATGTTCTTGTGTCTTCTTTGTCTTGTTGGGGAGGAGATTGTTCTCATGGAGTCTAGGATGTAAATCTACTATTTCGATAGTTGGATTGCTTGGTTGAGGCCTTTTTGTTTTAGCTTTGCGCCGCTAATTTTAGTTGGATTTGTTTAAGGAAACTTGAGACTATTGTAAGACTTACCGCAAAAAGAAGTTACGTGCTTATTGTAAGTTCTAAACTTGTTTCGTTGCCATTGAATTTGAGAGGATCAGAATGATTGTAAGCTTGGCCCTGTAGGTATGATCTAGGAGATTGTGATTCACTGCTTGTTCCAGGTATTACATATCTCGATGCCATTTCCTTACTGCAATTAACTTATACGTTATATGATTGGCTTTATAAAGATTGTGAAATTTGTTTGGTTTTATGTTCCTCCAAAAAAGGGAATGTGAGAATGGGGACCCTTATAAAAAAAAAAAAATAGCTCAAATTAAAGAGGAGTTATTGCTTGTGTTCGTGAGAACAGATACTCCCGCAACCTTCAGTCAATGCTGTTGTTACTAACAAGGAATAGGCAGGGATTGTAAACTGTTAATGACAAATGCAAACCAAACCGGTCAATCATGGTTGGGCTTTGAGCCAGTTTTTCTTTCAAATATATCTTATACACGCTTGTACACATTTTAAACTATTAAATATATGTCTTATATGGGTTGAAAAATAGTCTAAAATTTAGACACACTTGCTGAATTATGCATTTTGCTAAAATTTTTGCATTTAGTTACAAATTCAGCGTCCCATGCTTTTAATTTTAACATAACTAAATTTCTGCATAAGTATAAGTATGAAATTATAAAATTATGAAAGAAAACTTTACAATTAAGTTATGAGCTGAGTATTTTCTCCGGTAGTGAAAAAATTATGAATTAAGAAGAAAATTATAGAGTTTTCTAAAGACTTTATATTTGACCATGGTTATTATTCAGTAGGTAGTTTATTATGACGTATCTTAATATATTATAGTAGTATATCGATCTTTAAACCTATTATCTGTGAGTTTAAAGTGGCGTTCGATCTCATCTATAGAATAATATGTAGACGACCCACCTACGGGTCTTTAATAATAATATATGGCTTTTGGTTGAATGGGAATATACATAACCCCGATTTCGATTGTTCTTTCCTTTAGTAAGTAAGATCTATTGGCCCTGCTTCTTGAGAAAAAAATCAAAATTAAGTATGATTTGATGATTTAAATAAGAAAGAATATGATAAAAATTCTAAAAATGCATTAAGTAAAATTTTCCTTCACATGCCATGTCATTGTATTTGATCATTATCTATAGTTTTTCCAATTTATTTTTAATACAAAGTATGTATGATCATTGATGTATTATAGTGCACTGTTGAGCTTTTAGCTTACTGTTTGCTATTTTCACTAACTTCTCAAATGAAATGCACGGGTTCTTACCAAATGAATAGAAATGAAGATCGATGATAGTTTTGTATAGCTTAAAATGTTGTATTATGGTGCTTGGCAATAAATAATGTGTTAAATGATGTAATTTTATCTTTAATTTCGGTTTCGAACAATGGTAACAGATGATTATGCTAGTTGGACAGTAGCTGTAATCGTTAAATTAAATGTCGGTTGTGTCGGTATTTGATTATGGTTTGTTTAGTCATGGATGTTGGTTGCTTCAACAGATTTTATTATGTTAAAAATTATATTGAATAGGTATCATTCCTTGTGTGAGGTCCGATGTCAAATTTTGGATCGATTTTGGTGGCACATAGTGACGTGGCACATGTTTTGGGTCATATGTATGATATTGTGTTAATTTAATTGTGATTGATTGAGGTATTGACTTGTAATTTATGTCTAGATTTTTTTTAGAGGATAATTAGTTAATTAATAATATTTTGATTAAGAGTTAATTACGGGGTCGGGATTTGGGATGTAACCGGTTAAAGTAGTATCAGAGAAGTCGTAAGGAGATGCCTCAATTGGTCTAAGGATTGAGTTTGATTATTTCAGTTTGAAGTTCTATAAGAAATGGCAGGACAAGGAGGAAATGGTGGACCAAGCTCTCACTCGGATAGGGAGGAAGAATATTTGAGTATCTTGAAAGGGATGATGGATGTAATAGAATTGATGGTACAAGGTCAGCCTAATTCGGAGCCTATCCTTGCCCCTGCGAATCAAGGAACTACGGCTTCTGATCGATTTACTAATGAAAGGGTGCCAAAAAAAATAAATACTTTAAAAGGTAACGTAACATAAAAAATTAAAAAAATAATAATTATTAAAATTAATAAATAATACAAGTAAATAATAAGAATAAAATTAAAAATCAAAGCCTTATGCCACTGCTCCTTCTTCGTGAAGAGCTTTCATGGTGGACTAGCGAATCCGTTCCATTTGGATATTGATGGAGTCTTGGTTTTACATGGTTTATACATTTTGGTTTCTAGAAGAGTTAACTGTGAGAAAAATCTATAACTTCCACAAAACCCAAATGAAAGAAATAAGTCATCTTGAGGCTTTCAAACGCATCCCAAAGAATTGGTACCCGACAAAAACATAGAAACCCACACAAAAAGAGAAAAGGAATTGCGTGTATGATCATCTCATGAAAAACTTTCACCTTTACTTTCTACGAGGAGACAGCCCCTTGATCTAGGCGGTTAGTCGCGTCGGGTTTATTAGGGTTTAGGGTTTTTGGGTTAGGATTTGAGGCTTGGGGCTTCGGGTTTGGGGCTTGGGGCTTGGGGCTTAGAGCTTGGGGTTAGGGCTTGGGGTTTAGGGTTTAGGATTTTAGGGGTTTAGGGTTTTAGGGGTTAGGGTTTAGGTTTTAGGGGTTTAGGGTTTGGGGTATGGAGGTTTAAAATTTTAGGGGTTTAGGGTTTAGGGTTTATGGTTTAGTATTATAAGAGTTTAGGGGTTTCGGTTTAGGGATTAGGGTTTAGGGTTTTAGGTTTTAGGGCTTAGGGCTTAGGGCTTAGGGTTTTAGGGGTTTAGGGATTTAGGGGTTAAGGGTTTAGGGGTTTAGGGTTTTAGAGTTTTAGGGGTTAGGGGTTAGATTTTAGGGTTTGGGGTTCAGTGTTCATAGTTTAGGGTTTAAAATTTTGGATTCTAAGGTTTAGGGGTTAGTGGTAAGGGTTTAGGGGTTAGGGGTCAAGGGTTGAGGTTTAGGGGTTAGGGTTTGGGTTTGGAGTTTCGGGTTTGGGGGTTAGGGTTTAAGATTTTGGGGTTAGGGGTTAGGGGTTTTGGGGTTTGAGGTTGGGTTAA